>JARJDX010110644.1:0-18905 GCA_030264735.1 Gymnusa sp. GC000175 | reverse complement strand
AAAATTTCCACCTACAATTTTTTATAGTTTTTTGAAATTTGCATAGAAATTGCATTATTGCCGATGAAATTGCTTTGTTGATGTATTAAACCAAATGTAATTTTCATGATAATTTAACGTAAGTTTCGCACTTGCTTTTAAATTAAAAAAATTTGAACGCAATTTGTGTGGCCAATTTAATCAAATACTTTCCACTTTTACTCCCAACAATATAATTAAAAGGACAACACAATTAACCAATTTTATTTAAATAAAAATTACTTTTATTTACCAATTCTGTGTTTAAAAATTGTAGAAATTTTTAAAACGTTTCGGTTACCANGGGTAAACAAAGTTATCTTTTTTTTTAAATAGTCATGATTATATAATAAAATTTAAAAACAAATTATAGGTAGCTTAAGCAGGTTTTATAGGTGTTCTTAACAAATAGTTTTAATTTTTTAATAATCCCCGCCTGGAGTAAGTGCTGGTTGGATTTCTGGTCTCAGGCCCGAATAAGAGGGTTGGCGGAACCACCGTAAAAAAAATAAAAAATTAGCGTACAGAACTATACAAGAAATGGAAGCAATAGGTCAATAGCATTTTTAGATCACTTTAATTATAAAATCATTCTTAAAACTCATTTTTTTGAATAAATAATTTAAAAACAACAAAACTATCATCAATATAACAATATTATAAAACTTGTAATTAACAATTCTTTTAATAAAATGAACATTAAACGTTAAAATTTATTTCTGAGGTTCTTTCAAAGTGCAAAGCGAGCTGTAAATTTAGCAAAAAGTGAGATAAAGTTTCAAAACTAATTATGTCGTTACTTTAGGAGCCATTGTACTAAAATTATTGAAGATTTTAAAAACGTTATGTAGTAATAAAATATCAAGAGGACACATAATTTATACGTTAGAAATCTTCGACGAGTTGGGAGGTGAAAAATGGTGAAGGCGCCGGGTTATATGTGATCTGTCCAAGCAACACGATCGGAAATAAATGGCTCCAACAACTTTATAAATTAAGAGAACGCTGTGTTTTATTATTTACTTTAACAAAATAATTGATTTTAACGAAATATTTTCAACGAAAAAAATATTTAAGGAAAAATTATCAGAATTTATATTTTTTTGAATTTTACTTATTAAACACCAATTTTTTTTTGTAAATATTTGGTTATGTAGTTAGGAAATATGCAAGCGGTCTGTTTCCGATAGGAACTATTGCAGGATGTTTACGGCTCCGTCTGACCCACTTAGTGTAAACAGTATGCTAACATGCCACACATAACAGGCCCGAGCGCCGAAGACTGCATTATTATACCCCGGAGTAATGTTCGAATTGTTCCACAATCTTGCATCGTGCGAATATAAATCTTCACACGTTCCATTTGTGTGTCATTGTGGCATTCGTGTAGGGTAATAGAAACACAATTTACGGGTACAATAGATCATCTGGGCGGGAGTAGCGCGTTTTTAAAATGTTGCAAGCTTTTTTCCTTCGTCCGATTTGTGACCATCGTCCCGGAAAGTTTAGTGTCTTACGAAATATTCCACTTTCAATATTTGATATCCCCCGAACCGGGTGCATAACGCCGTCAACACCAGCTGTTCCTGCTCACACTTCATAACCTCCATCCTCGCACTCGCTGCTATCTCACTAATATCTATAGTGGAAAGATGATCGAGCGGCGCGAGCGCTCCTTATTGGAAATTATATATCACTCCCCCGCCGCCAACTCACCCCGTTACAATATTTTATTCCAAAAAAACATTATAAACTCAAAAAATTGCACAATCAACTCCCATTTTGCGCCCAATTGCGTAAAAATAGTCACAAACGTTCCGCTCCCTCTGTACCTGAACTCGCTGCTAAATTTTATATAAGTATATTATGCAGTCAAAACTTCCGGTCACGATTCCCGGCAACATCCGGTACATCTTACATCTAAATCATATTACCAACTTCTGCCGCTTATTTTCTGCAATATATGTCTATGCCAATATCACTCACTCTTTATTTTTTCTCTACAAACACACATGCAAAACATCAAATTCAAAAATAAAACACAAAACTTTATTATCAAAACTACAGTCAATAGACTACCAAGATAACAAACTTCAATCGACTTAAATCAACTCTATTTTCCTACAAAACTCACGCCAACTCACGTACTTATCCATATATAAAGTTCTAATCCTTAAATTACGTTTAAATATTCACGAAAATATTGAAAAGTTTACACACTTAATTTAATTTATTGGGCTGAAGAAAATTAAATTGAAAAAAGTGTAAATATTTTTCCTTGCCTTATTTTTATAGTTAAGAAAAACTCTTAGATTCAAAAGTATACAACAGTATAATGTTTAATATAATAATAAATGGAAACCCCTACCCACCCCTAAAACAGAAGTGAAGAAGTTTTTTTGTCCAAAATTTAAACCCAAAAACAGTTGATTATTTTAAACGACAATAATACGAATTAAGAAGACCCGATAAACATCAAAAGGGTCTAAAAATATAGAAAGCGGGTGGTGAAGTCCATACAACAGTATAATGTTTGATATATGGACCCCCCACCCACCCCTAAAACAGAAGTAAAAAAGTGTTTTTGTCCAAAACTAAAACCCAAAAACTGTTGACCATTTTAAACGATAATAATACGAATTGCGAAGACTCGATGTACATCAATAGGGTCTAAAAATTTAAAGGGCGGGTGGGGGGTCCATACAACAGTTTAATGTTTAATATATTAATAAATGGACCCCATTTCCACACTAAAACAGAATCGAAGAAGTTTTTTGTCCAAAATTAAAACTCGAAAACATTTGACCATTTTGAACGACAATAATACGAATTGAGAAGACCCGATAAACATCAATAGAGTCTAAGAAAATAAGGGCTGGTGGGGGGTTTTATACAACAGTATAATATTAATAAATGGACCCCCCACCCACTCCTAAAACAGAAGTGAAGAAGTTTTTTTGGCCAAAATTAAAACCCAAAAACACTTGACCATTTTAAACGACAATAATACGAATTGTGAACACCCGATTAACATCAATAGGGTCGAAGAAAATAAGGGCTGGTGGGGGATTTTATACAACATTATAATATTAATAAATGGACCCCCCACCCACCCCTAAAACAGAAGTGAAAATTTTTTTTGTCCAAAATTAAAACCCAAAAATGATTGACCATTTTAAACGACAATAATACGAATTGTGAACACACGATAAACATCAATAGGGTCGAAGAAAATAAGGGCTGGTGGGGGATTTTATACAACATTATAATGTTAATAAATGGACCCCCCACCCACCCCTAAAACAGAAGTGAAAATTATTTTTGTCCAAAATTAAAACCCAAAAATGATTGACCATTTTAAACGACAATAATAAGAATTGCGAACACCCGATAAACATCAATAAGGTCTAAAAAGAAAGAGGGCGGGTGGGGGGTCGTCCATACAACAGTATAATGTTTAATATATTATTAAATGGACCCCCCACCCACCCCTAAAACAGAAGTGAAGAAGTTTTTTTGTCCAAAATTAAAACCCAAAAACAGTTGACCATTTTAAAGGACAATAACACGAAATGAGAAAACCCGATGTTCATCAATAGGGTCTAAAAATTTAGAGGGCGGGTGTGGGGACCATACAACAGTATAATGTTTAATATAATAATAAATGGACCCGCCACCCACCCCTAAAACAGAAGTTAAGAAGTTTTTTTGACCAAAATTAAAACCCGAAAACAGTTGATCATTTTAAACGACAATAATACGAATTGAGAAGACCCGATAAACATCAAAAGGGTCTAAAAACATAGAGGGAGGGTGGGGGTTGTCCATACAACAGTATAATGTTTAAAATATTAATAAATGAAAAGCCCACACCCACCCCTAAAACAGAGATTTTCAGAAATTCTTGCGCAAAATTGAAAAATTTGGAAAACGCACCTAACAGTCGCTTATAATTGGTCCGAAAATATCTCCTACATTAGTATGTTAGATAAAATTTTTTTCCAATTTAGATTCTGTTACCTATTTTTAAATATATTTAACAGTTTTCGACATTCGAATCAAAACATTGAGAAAAATCCAAAAATCAATTTTCGTGTCTAAACAATAACAGTTGCACTTATAGAAAACGCCTGTGGTTTAAATGTTATAAATTACGACTTATTTTATCTAAAATTTAATTCTGATCAAGATTCTGCCATCAATTACCACAAATCTATAACGATTAATAAGATTTTAATCAAAATATTGAAAAAAATCGAAAAGTTAATTTTATGTCTTCACGATAAAAGCGTAAATGACTGCATTTTCTGAAAAGGTCTGCTGCTAAAATGTTATAAATTATTACTTATCTTACATAAAATTTAATTCGGATTATAAATATGCAACACGTTTCCAAATATCTTTAGCGGTTTTCGAGATTTCGATCAAAGAAGTGAAAATAATGCGAAAATCAAATTTATATGTTGCGTAAACAATTGCATTTTCCGAAAACGCGTGAGGCTTGAAAGTTTCAAATTACTGCTTATTTGTGTAAAATTTAATTCTGAATGATAATATGCAACCCGTTTCCAAAAATCCGTAACGGTTTTTGAGATTTTTTTCAAAATATTGGAGGAAATTTAAAAATTAATTTTATGTGTTCGGCTTAAGCGACTTAATTTTTGTTTTATTAAAATTTATTTCTAATTTTGATTCTGAATAAATCCAAAATTGTTTTTAAATTTTTTAACCCACCAATCGTTATTTAAATACAAGCCCAAAAAAAAATATCCAAAATTAAGATTTTGGTAATTGCAACTTTGGTTACAAATATTTTGAAAAGTAGTCTCTAAATCCAATTTTATTTATAAATTTTGTATTCAACATGCCTTTTATTTATTTTTAAATTTTGAAATTTTTTTAAATTTCCTAAGAACAAATAAAAATTATTCACAACCCGCTTAAAAATTTTGGAAATTGAAATTGAAATTCAAAATTTTGTAAAAAATTTGTTTTCTAACAAAACAAAAAAAATACAAAACGTACTCAAAATACTTTAAAATTTTGTAAAAATTAAGTTTTCTAACAAAAAAAAATACAAAACGCCCTCAAATTTCGTCCCAAATTTAAGTTTCCGCAACCAAATTTTTTCACGCCTAAAACTCCACGCACATTTTAAAAATTAATTCGTTTAAAATTTTATTTCCACATTCTCGCAAGCAAGTCTCAAACGCCATCATTGATTTAAAATCAATTTACGTGTGAATATAAACAAACATTCCAACTATGAAATAAAGCAGAGAACATTGCTTTCGCATGTGAAGTAACTGAGCTATGAGCTTTTAAATTGAAATCGACTTTTTGGACTCAAAAGCGCTTTTTTTTGCAACTTATTTTTTAATAAAATGCAGAAATAAAATTAAATAAATTTAATAAAGTGCTTAACGTTTCAGTACAAAAAAAACTAGGTTCAAGTAAAATAAAATTCCATCGCGATGAAAATCATTGACGAACTTTTTGTGTAATTTTTCAAAAAAAAATATTTAAATTTGTTTGCATCCAGTGGTTGTTGGATAAAGATTTAAAAAAATTGTGTGTTGTTGGGTTAGGGGTTGCTGAGCAACACATTTGTTGATTGATTGGTGGTGATGTGAATATTTTTTTTGCGGGGAGGTGATAAATGATTTGGTGTTTTGGTGGTGGTGGTGGTAAGCTTGTAAAAAAAAGTGCGACGACAAATATTTCTGGAATAAGGCGATGCATCGAATAAAGGGCAAATATATGAAAATGGGATGGCTTTTTTACGTAAAGTATAGAGCTAGAAATGGGATCCACGCATCAGCCCGAAGATAAAACATACGAAATTCCTCGAAATTGGTTCTGTGCCAAAGCAATTTATTTTTTACATTCAAAATGCATGTCCGGGATAAATTGTATGTACAAAACGATCGTTTTTATTCGTCTTGTTGTTTAGCATGTATCGATACGTTAATGTGAGAGTTGCAGGTGATTTTCAGAAGGGTCGAGTTAAGTGATTGAGCCTTCTTATCGACTTTATGAGGCGTCGCATCGTTTGTTCGTCGTATCCGGACGGGTTTCTTTGTAGACAGCCGCACCGGATCACCTTTTTATCCACGGTCGGTGAGCTCCCATCGACTGGCTAATTTATGAGCCGTATGATAACGTATTGTTTAAAAAAAAAATGAAAATAAAAATTGTAGTAACGAGGTGGTGATTAGAGGATGGTAGGGAGGAAGAGCACGTGGATCCGGACGGAGTCTGCGCTAGTAGAACGGCGGGCAACCCGGAGGAAGTTCAGATCCCGCGTGCCGTCCGGAGCGTGAGTTTGTGTGGGTTATGCGCTCGGTCACTCTTCGCCATGCCGCCCGCGCTATTGGTATTAGCGCTGGTCGTTCTATTCTTCCTTGCCCAAGCAGTGGAAGTGATCGGTAAGTGATCTGCCACATTTTTACACTAAACATCTCCACTTGTTTACCAAACCATCCACTTGGAAAACGTGCGCGTTCAAATATTTGTGTTTGTTCTTGGTGCGGAGTCAATTACAACGATTGCCCTTAGTAAATCACGTCATCTACGAACAGATTACTCGATGGCGAGACCGCAGCGCGCCTGGTTTATGTTCGGATGGGACCATACTTGTTGGAAACTTGGACAGTCTTTGGAACTTGGTGCGACCGCGGAGAGACATATTTCACGCTGCCACCGGGCGGAACCGTTGCTTTAAACGAGCCGCACTGAACCGCGCCGTGTCTCATACCCCCCAAGACATCTACTCGGATACTATTGCATACTACAGATAAGACTAAACCCACCACAATTACAACTCTACATTATCCTAGCTCTAACACAAAACTTTAACCTTAATTTTCGAATCTTCCTTTTTTCTTTGTCAACTCTTATCCTTACAAATCTTCCCATGATCGTAACTTGTATTAGAACGATAAAAAAATATATTTAATCGTCACGCTTGCGTTGCAATATATTAAAATATCGTTTTGTGTTCAAATCGTAGGAGTTTTTTTGCAATCGTCAAACGTTTTAGAATGATGAAAATATCTTTGGTCATCGTCACATTTGTGTTAGAATATATGCCAAACGTCACTTTTGCATACAGAAATTTTTATTAGTCATTACGTTGTGTAGGAATATTTAAACGTCAGGTCTGTATGTCAGAATAATGAGATATTTTGAATATCGTCAACTTTTTGTCAGAAATATCAAAGTTTTCTATTATCAAATTTTTGTTAAAATAATAATAATAGTTTTTTATCGTCAAGTTTTATTAGAATAATCATATTTTTCTAGTTATCGTCACTTTTGTGTAAGAATATTCGGAGTTAGCTAATCTTGTATTGAAAGAAGAATGATCTTTTAGAATACGTCTTGCTTGTGTTGGAATGTTAACAGAATTTTTAATTCAAAATTTTTTCATTAAATTACTTTTTTCATATATTTTTATTGTATCCAACTCTTATAACATTGACCTCACCTTCAAACACATATAAACCCCTATATTTACATACCCCAATAAAATATTTATAATTTTTTTTGTTAACTTATGAAAGTGTGCCTATAATTTATTTCGTTTTCATTGATTTATGCTGTTCGTATAAAAACACAAAATGTTAAAATAATATTAAAATCGCAATATTTTGTTTAACCACCTGGAACTTTTTATTTTTGATTTAAACTTTTTGAAACGAAAATTTTTGGATTTAAAATTAAATTTTATAAAAAGATTGTATTTTTTCTAAAATATTTCTTTGCCTATACGCGTTTAAAGTGGGAAAATAATTTTGAAAATTTTTACCAAAATCGCAACGTTTTATTTAATCATCCATAACTTTTCTATTTTTGACTAAAACTTTTTAAAACAAAATTTTTTGGATTAAATATTAAATTTTCTATTATCTTGACATAAAAAATGTATATTTTTTAATATATTTTTATGCCTACACGCGTTTAAAGTGAAAAAATCATTTTTAAATTTTTTTACCAAAATCGCTACGTTTTATTTAATCATTCATAACTTTTCTTTTTTTGACAAAAACTTTTTGAAACAAAAATTTTTAGATTTAAAATTAAATTTTCCATCATCTTAAAATGAAAAATATATTTTTTGTAATATATTTTTACACCTACACGCGTTTAAAGTGAGAAAATAATTTAGACCAAAATCACAACATTTTATTGAATCATCCATAACTTTTTTATTTTAGACCCAAACTTTTTAAAACAAAAATTTTTGAATTTAAAATTAAATCTTAATCAAATGGAATTAAAATATATATTTTTCACTCTCAAAATGTTTTCACGGGCATTGAAAGTTCAAGAGTCATCAACATTTTTAAATATTCAATAAACAAAAATTAATTTTTGACTTGCGTCAAGGAAATATTTTAGAGCAACTTTTAACAACGTAAATAAATATTAGTTATGTATTTGTCTAGTCCAAAACTAAAGAAACATATATAAATTGGCTATTTGGTATACCTCAAGGATGTATATTAGTTCCATTTTTTAATATTTTCGTCATTATTAAATTAAAAAAAAAATATTGTGCTCTAAGTTAAAAAAAAACAAGGCATCAAAGCCAGTTATATTAAAAAAATAATAATTAGTATGCCTCAAGGAAGTATATTAGGACCACTTTTTTCCTAATACCCAATTAATGATAACTTGTATATTTGCAAGGCTAAACACAATTGATATTGTTTACGTAATCAATGCTAATGATTTAATCACCTTCAAATACGTATCAAGAAACAATGGCATAAAGTATTGCTTCAATTAATTACTGAAAGGAGCACTTAATTTAGTCAATTATATAAATAATGCACAAAGCAAATTACAAACGAAGTTAGTTTAAAATTAACTAACGATTAAATAAACGCAACATCTAATATTAAATGTTTAATTATTAATTATTATTTTTAATTATTTAATATAGCCAACTACGATATTATACATATTATGAGAAAGCCAAAAACATTTTAATTCTACAGCCAACTACGATGGTGTACATTTTATCACAGTAAAATGAAAATATTGCAAGTCTGCGTCAAATTTTGGAAAATTTGCTAGAAATTACGTCATATTAGAAATGTTTATTAAAATTAATATTAAGATTTCATATATAATTAAGACAATCTAAAATATTTTCGCAAACGTGAGGTATTTTTTTTTTAAAAATAAATTTTTTAATTAAAATATTTTATCTAAATATATTATATTAAAAGCTCACACAAAGTCAACAACTTATTTATTTTACTAAAAACGTTTCTAAAAGGTACATGCTATTAGGGCTCATGTAAAACCCGAACACGGTTAAAATTTTTGCTGAAAATTCCACGCTAAATCTTTACAAACAATCAAAATTCGCTTACAAGGGAGAAATTTAATTGGGCTCCTGACATACGGTAATAACCCAATAAGCATCGATTATTATATTAACGCTAGTTAAACAATTAATTAGTACTATACGTTGGCTTACGTTCATTTGTTTATCGTTTGGAATGGAAAATATATTAAAATCGAATAGTTTTTCGACTCTGGTGACCTACAGCTAAATATAATTAATGGATGGATGGATTTGGATATTTTTTTAAATATAATAAAAGTTATAAATGTCTAAACAAAATGTTGCAAATTTGATAAAAATTGCCAAATTATTTTTTCACTTTAAACGCGTGTAAGTTTAAAAATATTTTGGAAAAAATTTATTCTTTAAAATCACTTTATAGAAAATTTAATTTTAAATCCAAAATTGTTAAGTTTAAAAGGTTTGGGTCAAAAATAAAAAAGTTATGAGTGTCTAAACTAAATGTTGCCATTTTGGTAAAAAAAATTTAAAAATTATTTTTTCACTTTAAACGCGTGTAAGTTTAAAAATATTTTGGATAAAATTTATTCTTTAAAATTACTTTATAGAAAATTTAATTTTGAATCCAAAATTATTAAGTTTAAAAGCTTTGGGTCAAAAATAAAAAAGTTATGAGTGTCTAAACTAAATTTTGACATTTTGGTAAAAAAAATTTAATAATTATATTTTCACTTTAAACGCGTGTTTATTTAAAAATATTTTGGATAAAATTTATTCTTTAACATCACTTTATAGAAAATTTAATTTTGAATCTAAAATTGTTAAGTTTAAAAGGTTTGGGTCAAAAATAAAAAAGTTATGAGTGTCTAAACTAAATGTTGCCATTTAGGTAAAAAAAATTAAAAATTATTTTTTCACTTTAAATGCGTGTAAGTTTAAAAATATTTTGGACAAAATTTATTCTTTAAAATCACTTTATAGAAAATTTAATTTTGAATCCAAAATTGTTAAACTTAAAAGCTTTGGTTCAAAAATAAAAAAGTTATGAGTGTCTAAACAAAATGTTGCGGTTTTGGTAAAAATTTTAAAAAATTATTTTTTCACTTTAAACGCGTGTAGGTTAAAAAATGTTTTGGACAAATTTTATTTTTTAGAACTACTTTATAGAAAATTTTAAACCCAAAATTATTGTGTTTAAAAAGTTTGGGTATTATTAACCCAATTTAAAAACACATACTTAGTATTAACGTTGCAAAAAAGTGCTCCCAATATACTACCTTGTGGTATACCAAAAACCAATTTTTATTTATTTTTTATAAATTTTAATAACCCATTTATTTTTATTTAAATTTATAAAGCCAACATTAGAATTTAAATTAAAATTTTTTTTATATCAAATTTCAACGAAAAGCATTTATACTTCGTATGTTATTTTATTCGTTTCTGATTAAATCAATACATCGCATGCATAAGTTGGAAGATTTAAAGGTTTCAAAGTTAATAAGAAAACATATTTGAATTTCAAAAATATTCACTTTAAAGATTTTACATTTCATATGTATGAACATAGAAATCTCCCCCGATCTGATATTTTTTGCACGAGACAAAATAATTTTCTTTGAAATTAAATTAAAATTAAATTTAGCAAAATTATGCAACAAAACGTGTATTACCTTGCATGTAAAAAAATTGTTTCCCTTTTGTGTTAAGGAAATCATAAAAGGAATGCGAGTAATTATCCTTCAACTAATTAGAACAAACCAAACGTTGAGCGCGATGCACTTTAATTTTTTTGGTGCAGACGCGTAAAAAGTGTTTAAAGAAGGAATAATTGTAGTGAACTTTTGATCCTTTTCGTAGATTTTGGTGGAAATCCTCGCAACAAAAACAAACATAATGGTTATTTAGCTTTTCATAAAGCATTGTGTTAAATCTTTTTGGATTTATAGGCATGCATGAAGCAAAAGAGGCGATGTCTCGCGTTTTATTAAAAACTTTTAGCATATATTAAAAACATATTTAAATCCGCAATAAAAACCCGTTCATTTGGCTTAATATTTATATGAAAATTTTCCGCTCAATTCCCCGACGTGTGCCCCAATTACTAAATTCGTGCAGAGCTCGCGCTTATTTCAGGATAAATTTATTGAAAATCACATTGGGGATTAATTTGGGGTGGAGTTAAAAAGTCTTATATTGAGGTGACGCTTTCGGGGTCCGAATGTGAGAGTATGTCTAGGTAACGAATGAAGCGACGTGCAAGAGTTTGTAAGGTCCACATTAGCCCGATGCGGGCACCCTCAGGACAGACTCCAGGAGTTATGGCTATTGCCGGATATAGATCGAGTTCCGCCGGTTCTCGGGGCGTCTTTCCGCTTGGCGCTTACGACTTCTCTCACTGTTTGTTCCGAAGTGTTTGGCCCATCTCCAGAAGATGAATTGTAGGCTGGTTAACGACCCTCGCGTTGCGGCAAATGCACCACTGATACATTAATACAAAATGTATTTATCATACGACATTACTAGGAAATTCTTAGCACTAAAGCAACGACTACCAGAAAATTCACGGGATGTTCGCGTGAGACATATCAGAATATTTTTACATTTTGAAAAACAACTGAAATCAGCAGCAGGATAACTCATGTTGTGATGTAAATTGATTAGAACGCAAAACAAGCGTGAAAAAAGCGCAATAAAGAAACTTTTTTGCTTGGTAACATACTTTAATAAAAAAAAAATGTTGTAGCACACGCGGGTGTTCCACAAGGAAATGTTTTAGGACCGATATTTTATGTGTTTTGGTGGATATGTTCGCATTTTAAAAATTGGAACGAATCACTCACACGTATAAATTTGCAAGAATATTTTTAGCAGGGTTTCTCTATTTATTGTTCTGTTTTACATCGAACTTGGCGTATATGCGTTAAAATCCTTTTGTCGTCTCTAAATTATTTATTTTTGCATAAAAGGTTAAAAAAATTTGTCGAAATGTTACTAAAAATAAGGATTTATTATGTAGGGTCTATTATTTTTGGTGAAACAAAACACTAAAATACTCAAATTTCTCAATTTTATAATAATCTCATGATTTGTTTTTAATAATGATTAGGTGTAAAGTCGTGGTTGGTGTGTTGTGAAAGGTTTCATCTCTATATATTCTCGGTTCATTAATATTCGTAGCGAGCATAACCCATCATGTCGACCGAGCCTCCGCTCTTTGATTGATGAGCTCTGCAGCGACCAATCTTCGTGCAAAATGTAAACGAACGCAAATTGGCCCAAGGACTACATTATACTCCAGATTGCTAGATTTACCTGATGTTGATTTAGAGTTGGATCGATGGGGCGCAGCGCCCCCAAAAACTCATTACAAAATGCACCTTTCAATTGGGTATTAACAAAGCGGGACAATAAATCATTAATAATCCCCCGCGCGTTCCCATACATCGCCCAACTTTCGGACAGACGCTAGTAACACTTGCAGGTATAACGAGGTGCCCAGTGGCGCGGAAAATGAACTCGCACACCTGTCCACCCTTCTTTTTCTTCCTCGTTCTCTTTTATTTATCTTGCTAATTATAATTAGACAAAAACTTTTCAGAAGCAAATTAAACGCCGCGCACGCACCAAATCCAACTTAATTAAACAAAAAAAATATATTCAAATCACAAATTGTAAGACACCGCTCACTTAACCCGGCGCATCCACCAAAATTTTCTCTTATACCAACTAATCCACGCGCGGGTGTTATATTTTGCGGTCTAATAGAAGCAAAGCCAGAAACTAGAGATAATATAATTAAGCGAAGTGGAATATAATTTGTGTTAGGGAGTAAGCAATAAGACATGCCTAATTTAAAGTAGCTCCTTAGCATAGCATAGGGGTTGAGATATTGATCTCTTGCGCTTGCTTTCCCTAACATTTAATTTTAATTTACTAAAAAGGTCATTATTTAAATCAATAATAATTTTCCCATTTCTCAAATATTGGACAATGTAAAAAATTGGATAATTTTTATTAAATATTTATCATTTTTTCATGATTCTGACTCCCCAATTCACGCGGTCAAATATACATTGAGACCTGAATAGCGATGAAGCAAGACGTTTTATAAAATATTCAAAACCTCAAATATATACCACAGTCGATGCAAAAGTTTTTTTTTATTTTAAATAACGTCCCAATATTATTGCAGTTTGAAAATTTGACATAAAATATTAAAGCTCGGCTTAAACATAAAGCTGTGATGAAAATCAAACAAACAAAAATTGTGACGAAAACTAAAAATCTGTAAGTTGATAAAAAATTGCCACAAAAAATGTATCAAAACTAAAACAAATTTATTTAAATTTAAAACGAAATTTAAAATAATTTAACCCCTTTTACAAATTCCACAAAAAATTCTAATTACATATTAAAACTTTTCTAAAGCGTCGAAAAATGTTTTCATCGGAATGTGTATAATTTTTTTTTTTTTTTTGGTATGGAATTGTTTGAGAAAATGAACGCGTTTTGAATAAATGTAAGCAATTTGGTAAAGCCCCAGTTAATTAATAGGAACAATTTATTTTGAAGCATCGGGGGACTGTTTAGATATTTAGCCTGAATTATTAGACTGTTTTATATTAATTGCGAATCTCGAGTTGTGATTCATAAGTTTTACCTGCTAACGACTAGCATTTTATCAAAAAAATAAAAAAATATGCACAAAAGAAAATTATTTTAATTCCCCAAACCATGCATCATTTTGGAATTAATTAATTTACCGCAAATTATTAATGAGCGCTAACAAGAATTATGTTTTAGTTAATTATTCAGGAATCCTTTCAACTTCTAAATTATTATTACATATTTTATAACAAAGAAATTTTTTATTTCTTATTAATAATTAATTACAATAACAGCTTAATTATATTTTATATTTCAACTCTGTCTACGTGACAACACAATTGGAAAATGCTGAAAATGGGGAACAAGACATGGCCAGAAGCTAAAAAATTGCTAAAATAGCCAAAGACAATCCCAATACCTTTAGGGAAAAAGGAAAAAATGACTAACTAATTTCTATTGTAAATATTTTTATGTTCTTAGATTACGATCCTGATATTAAATTTAATTAAATAAACATTCCTAACAATTAATAACTAGACATTATTTACCTTTATGTTAGGTTAGTTTAAGCACCGATATAAATCGATCAATTACATTTATATTTAATGCGCTCAAACTATTTGTTAAACTATTGTGTGAACTCGCTTGAAACTAGAAACTCTGTTAATATACAAACCGAAGTGGAGCAAATATTTGGAATGTAATAATGATTGAATTCTGAGCGGCAAGTAAGGCATTTTCCCGTCCCGTCTTAAGAAAATACAAGTGCAAGCACAAATTTTCCCCGCTTACGACATAAGCGCTATAAAAGACCGGGGCATGAAAAGTAAATACTAACTACAATGCCCCCGACCTCACTTTACACTTACATAAATAAAATTTTTATCGGCGCAGCGGAAAATAAGGAACGCCTTGATGAAGTCTGCTTTATTTCCAATCAGTTACGTCCGCAGCTTGTGAATGGAAAAGCGCCCGAGAAACATTTGGCTACGTTTCAAATTGCTGATAACAAGTCGAACGAGATATAGGGGGTAAAGTCCCTTTTATTTTTTCCACCCCCGCAAAAATTTTTAGGGGTCCCGCCGATCTTGTTTCTGATAACTCAGACTCTCGTGCGATGACAATATCTACAACGACCCTCAGACAATGGACCGAAACGACATGAAACGACATGACGGCGAAGAAAAGGAACAGACCACATTTTCTCACCAAGCACTCCATTACATATTCTTAATTAACTCTAATTTATTTTTTTTTTCTCTCCCCGTCATTTAGATAATGACAATCTCGACCTCGGCCACCGCAGGAAATTATTTACACCCAAATTTCAACTTCATTTACATTTTATTCAGTACCTACTCGCGCAATGCATAAAAAAAAATTTATTTATAAATATTACCTCACATTTAACAACATCAATATTCATTTTTATAATCTCCATAATGGAAAATGCGTTTATTCAAATAAACATCTTAATTACGTAAAATATTTACATAATAAATATTTAAATCATTGTTAAAACAAAATGCACTCTAAGGTGTAATTTATATTTTTAAAATATTATAAAAAATATTAAAATAATCATCATGTAGAAATTATAAAACTAACGAAGTCATAAATGAACCAGTTTCTGTCAGAAATATTGAGAAAACAAATGATAATTTTATCTTTTTTTTTGCAAAATTAACCGCTGATTATTAAAATGAAAACTGCTTTGTCATATCTTAACTTGCTTTGAAGATATCTTCGAATTTATAGTAATAATTCTAATCTACAAATCAAAGCATCAACCAAGATCGAATTTTTATAGAAAACGTTAAAAAACAAAAGATAGTTTTATCATTTTTAATGCAAAATTTAACGCTGATTATTAAAATGGAAACTGTTTTGTCATATCTTTACTTGCTTTGAAGATATCTTCGAATTTTTAGTAATAATTCTCATCTACAAGTCAAAAAATCAACCAAGATAAAAATGGACCAATTTCTAAGAAAATAGCAAGGAAACAATAATTAATTTTATCATATTAGATACAAAATTTAAAGCTAATTGCGAATATAAGAAGCATTTATTGAAATCTCAACTTGTTTCCGAGATATCTTTTAATTTATAGCGATACACTTATTTTTATAAAAAAATTAACTGCAGATTAATATACTAAAACTTATTTTACGATAACTTTACTGACACATACAATTTTAATAAGTAGGGGATATTTTCTGTTGCAGGCAGGAGGGCGAGAAACACGGAGACGAACGGAATTTCCGTTCTGGGAGATTTTAATCACGGTAAGTCGTTACCATAACGATAACTATTCACGCTAGTGGCCGTACCTGGCCCTCTTCCACATTACGTAATATGACTTTTGGAAAAACTGCGCGCCCGCGCGCCATTGCTTTCATATAAAGGTCTTATATGGATAATAAAAAGGGTAACGAGATTAAGGTTCGGAACTGTTGGAACGGGCTAATGCAAGGAACACATTGAATACACAATGTTTGACCCTCCCGACAGCCCTGGGACACACTCACATATATACACTTGGACACATATACACACATATATACATGGATACTCTCTCGTTTCGCTTGGACACAAACGTCGGACATTGATTGAACACGACTCTATGTTACCTACCATAATTAAATTCACACTTCTCACACTATTCACGACCAACATTCCGACACAATTTATATTAATATTTCACGCTTCATACATGTTACTATATTAATATTTCAAAACGTACGAATTACATTTTATGGGACATTAAATGTGACATTTGTGGTCAACAAAATTTAACCTCTAATTGACCTTCAATTAATTATTAAAAGGGGTAAAGGAAACAAAATACATACGATATTTTTTTATTTTTACGAAAGGATTTCAATTGTTTTTTTTTTTAATAAATTGGCAACGATTAAATATAAAAAAAATAATAAATTGCATAAACGATGCTATAAAAATTAATTTCATATACATATTTAAAAGTTTAATTTAATGACTTCGAAGACAAACATTACAAACCAATCACAAGTATAAAATAAAGTAACGAACAGAAAAGTGAAAAGATGAAAAGCAAATAACACGCTGAATACCAAAAAAAGAGCATTAAAGAAGTGGATGTATTGATGAATATGAAAAGTGGCTGGGACTGCCAAAAATAGACATGGGCAGTGAAGTTTTACTAAAGACTAAATCTACTAAAGGCTAAAATCGAATTGTACAATACAATGATTCAGCCGGTGTTAACCTATGGCTGTAAAACATGGGATACTACAATAAAGGAAAAGGACAAGATAAAAATTTTACGGAGAATTTGTGGCCCTGTCCAAGAAGGTGATGGATGGAGGAGCCGTATGAACCATGAATGCCCAAACTAATAACAGAATGGACACCCGCAGAAAAAAGAAAGAGGGGCAGACCTAGGCTGAGATGGATAGATCGAGTGAAGGAGGACCTACGAAAAATTGGAGCGCAAAACTGGAGAGCGCAGATAAAGGACAGGCGGAGATGGAGTGGCATTGTTGATCAGGCCAAGACTCACAATGAGTTGTAGTGCTAAAAGAAGAAGAAAAAAAAGGAAAGTCTTACTGAACATAAAGAGGAAGAAAACATTTTACTGCGGAAATATAATAAGGAACCCAAAATAATTGCTTCTTCGGCTAATACTGGAAAAATGGATGTATTAGTCACAAAACTTTAGAGAATGAACTAAAACAGATCGGGTTTGAGAAGAAAAACATAGATATGTCCAAACTAGGGCCCGACCAGTGATTATATCCGGCCCGCGAAGGTTTTTGAAAAATACTGATTTTTTCGCGCGAATCCCAACCTTATAGAAATTTTTCAGGAAAAAACAGTTCCATCATTCCCATTAAAAGTTGCTTGAAATAATTGTCCAATTTTGTATAATTTAGCCGTGTTTGTTGGCTATTGATGTATCTGTAATTTACTGCAAAAAATAAAATGCAATGCTACTAAAGTCATAATGAGAATTCTTAATTCACATATTTCCGTAGCCCTCGCGTTTTAAAGTAATTTAAATAAATAGTTTTCTATTCTATTGCTTGAAGATTTAAATTCTATGTAATTCGTCTTTATTTTTGAATAAATGTTTTATTTATTGATAAACTAAGCCTATTGGTTGAAGGTATTTTAAATTTTATTTAATTCACCTCTATTTTAAAAATGTATTTTATCTATTGGTGGACTAAAGGTTTTAAAGATATTTATTAAATAGTTTATTTTCATTGGTTGGTGATATTTTAAATTTTATTTAATTTACCTCTATTCTAAAAATGTATTTTGCCTGTTGGTGCTAAAGGTTTTAAAGAAATGTAAATAAATAGTATATTTCTATTGGTTAAAGATATTTTGTATTTGAGATTAAAATGTCCAAAAACGGAAATTTTTCAAACAAAACATTTTTAAACGGTAAATGACACATTGGAAAATTTTCGTATGTTATTAAGCAATAAGTTTTAAACATTTGATAAAAATTATATTAAATTTGACCCGCTGGAAACTCGGAAAATATCAATTAAATTTGAGATCAAGATGTCCAAAAATGAAAAGTTTTCAAACAAACAGTTTTAGACGTTAAATGGCACATTGAAAAATTTTCATGTTTTGGTTTGTTATTAAAAAATAAATTTTATACGTGTAAGGAAAATTGTAATAAATTTGACAGGCTGGAAACTCGGAAATGATCAATTATTTTTGAGATCAAAATGTTCAAAATAAAACATTTTCAAACAAACATTTGACACACAGACAGACGGACAGACAGACACACAGACAGACAGACACCACTTCGAAATCAACTTTTTCTGAATAAAAGAGGTCGAAAACGGATATTTCTGCAAAAATCTCGATTTTGAAAATTGTCGCGATTACTATACTTTAATTTACTTTGTAAATAAAAGTGCTCAATTTACATCATTTAGAAAAAATT
>JARJDX010110557.1:0-15680 GCA_030264735.1 Gymnusa sp. GC000175 | reverse complement strand
GCCAATTGCCCTTCTTAGATGTTTTGGTCTCAAAACGCTCCGATCGTAAACTAGGTCATACAGTTTACAGGAAACCCACCAACACAGATCGTTACTTAAATGGGAACCCACATTATCATCCCTCCCAAAAAAAATTATTAGTCATAAATTCTCTAGTATATAGGGCTCATTCAATCTCCCAAAAGGAATCGTTGTCTTCAGAACTGACTTACGTAAAAAATACACTTCTTAACAACAATTACAATCTAAAGGATAATAATCGTGTCATCAAAAAAGTCATCAGCCATCTGTTTCTTTGGCGTTTTTGCCATATCTAGAAAACTGCACAGACAAAATCGGACAAATTTTACACAAATATAATGTAAAGACTATTTTTAAATCGGACTTTAAAACGGCAAATTTGAACACGCATATTTGAACATCAACGGGTGGTACGTCTTCAAAATATTTGCGGCTCAGCCCTCGCTGAGCCTTTCTTTGAAACAGGTTATCAAATTGATTTAATTAATGTGAAGTCATTATCTATAAGCCCTCATCATAAAAAGCGTAAAGTTTGCGAAGCCATTTGGATTCATAATAATATTCTTAACTTGAATTGCGAGCTTGGTTTTAAAATCTCCAATACCTGGAATTATTTGTTTTTATCATTAAATTCCCATCCCCAATAACTCTTTTTGTCCTATATAGGCATACACACTCGAACAAGGTCTTCGGTCATCGGACTTTTCCGCCTTAAAAATGCTCCCTGCAATGGCGAGTGAAACGTTGGCAATAACCAATAAAACTACGCGACTTAAACCGAAAGTAAGAAAACCTATATCGTATATATTATTATGCCATTTTGTTCGATAGGTATCAGTCGTGGTTGTTGGACATTGTTAATCTGTTTGTTGAGTTGTTAAATTTCATTTAGATTTTTTTTTCCAAATGTAGGCCCGTGATGTTTAAAAATTAGGCTGAAAGTAGACACTTTCTACACCCAAAAGGCGAGAGCTCTCGCTCAAAAGCGGGTCCATACATACACAGCAAAAAGGCGCACTATATACAACTTTACCTTGTATTACATATTTAATTACTTATAAATTAGTTCTGTAAAAGGCATTTATTGTTAGTAAAATATTAAGTTAAAATAAAAAATTTAAAGTAAAAATTTAATAAAAATTATTTTCGTTTAAGAAAGTTTGGCGCAAAACGAAAAACGCGTCGTTTTGTCATCTTGACGTACGTACAGTGCTTTTATATTTTTTGTATATATTTTACCTTAAAAGCGTTGAAAAGTTTAAAACAATCTTTTCTCTGCTGGGATAGGCTATATTCTTACTAGACATCTAGCAAAGTGGTCGATATGACTTAAATTTGAAAGAATAAAAATATGTTATATAAATTTAAAATTGTGTTATACAACACGCAATGACAAGTGAGTTTTAAATTGGAATATCAAAATAATAAAAAAATAATGTAATGAAAAAACTTTATGTAGTATGGCAACCAAATATATTATTTAAGTTAAATGTTTAAAAAGTAAACAAATATATTTATTCGTAAAGAATGTCTAAGGTATGTCAACATATAGTTGGTCATAAAGCCGGTTACACACGGTTACACGCGGTTACACACGCGGTTTTTACCGCAACAGTTAATTAATTCTACACCTTGCTTTTGTTTATTAAGTTTCCCTTTTTACGTATTTGATTACTACTTGGTGATTGTGGTTTGAAGAATATAAAAACACTGGCAATAAGTTTTCTCGCTTTTTCATTATTTCGTTGCCGGAAAAATCTTTAAAAATATCTAACGTTTTGTCCCATAAAACTGGCTTCGCTTCTACCAACGAAATTAAAAGATCGTAATCTATAAGCACTTCACCCATATTGCAATTTTTAAACTTATGTATCGATGTATTTTAGTTACTGTTTATAAAAGTGTTATTTACTGTATGTACAGTTGTACAGACCCCACACCCATCTGTGTGTACCCCCACTCACTTTTTATAATAAGGAATTATAGATAATGACTCAACAAACAGTGTGAAGGACTAAATTCTTTTTTTAAATCGCATAATTTATTAAGTTTTAACTGCAATTTGAAATATTTTTGCAAGACCAAACGGCAAATTAGAACACGCATAATTAAGCACAATCAACGGGCGGTACGTCTTAAAAACATAGGCGGCTCAGATTTAGCCGAACATTCCTTCAAGACAGGTCATCAAATTGATTTTAATAATGTAATGTCATTATCTATAATCTCTCATTATAAGAAGTGCAAAATTTGCGAAGCGATTTGGATTCATAATAATTTCCTTAACTTAAATCGTGAAAACGGTTTTGAAATCTCCAATACCTGAACATATTTGTTTTCATCATTAAAGTCCCACCTCCACTAATAATTTTTTATCCTATATAAGCATACACACTCGAACAAGGTCTCGAGTCATCGGTCTTTTCCGCCTAAGGAATGCTCCCTGCAATGACGAGCGAAACGTTGTCAACAATCAATAGAAATACGCAACTCAAACCCAAAAGTAAGAAAATTTCTGTATATACTGTTATGAAAAACCTTCACCCACCCCTATTACTGTGTACTATTTACTGACTGCCGCACTGACAGGGCTGTAGACAAAAGTACATAGAGCAATTAATAGTTTTATTAAAACAGCAACTAGTACACACTTATGGGGGTGGATGGGGTCTATAAAATAGTACAACAGCAATTAATACTTTTTTTTTAAAATAACAACTAATACAGTAATAGGGGAGGGTGGGGTATTCCAATAAAATAGTTTATAAAACAGTGATTACTTTTTTCAAAACAGCAACTGACAGGGGATGAGCAGATTTTCGAAAAATTTTAGCCTTGGTAGTTTAAGTAGACGAAAAATAATTATATAAGCTAGAAAACTAAAATTGAACAATCGCTGAGCGTATTTCTAGAAATAAGTTTACTACAAACCCCTACTTAATTTAGAGACATTTAGAGACAGTATCAGCAGAAAATAAATTACTGCGGCAGATGGCAAATGCTTAGTCATTTTCAGAAGGGCAAGGTTATCAACGGTGTCAATGTAAACTGAAGTGTACAAACCAAAAATGTAAATGCAGAGCTTTAGGAGTTTTGTGCATTTCCAAATGTCACTTAAGCTAGCCCTGTTTAAACAAGTATCCTAACTGAGTATTTGATTGCAAAAGTTTTTTGTATGACGTATTTCACAATATTGTTGCATTGCAATAACTTTTTTAATAATAAACTGTTTTAAAGTACAAATAAAATAAAATCATTTTTATGCCCTGCATCACATACCTTAATTTATTTTTGTCCAAGCAGATAAACCGCAGATTACCTGGTAAAGCTAGAAACATATATTTTACTTTACCCAGATCTTTTGGATAATACGCACACAACCTGGGTAAAACTAGGTTTACCCAATTTCTATCCCGACTTGTGACATATACAGCATTGAAACTAGTACATACTTATAGGGGTGGTTGGAGGATCGCCACAATTGTTAGCTACAAACTAAATACACAAGTGGCTAAGAATCATCTGGGTCTGTAACCTAGAGACAGTGGACGGTTCCATAGCTACCGCCAACGACCGGCGCGGTTTTTTTTTACCCAATATGTAAACTTCCATTTGTTTCTTCGTGCCACCAATGCAACACGGCGACGGTCAATTTACCGCAGCAGTAAAAACCGCCAGTGTGTAAGCGGCCGAATTGCAACTTTTTTTGTGTAAGACATAAATATAAAACATGATTTGATAATAATCTATTTATAATAAAATTTCTGAATAAAATTGACATAAATAATTAAGAAACCGCCAGTTTGCGTTTAAATGATTGGAGACGCAGTGAAAAGTGAAGTGCTGCCAACATAAACCAGATTAATCTAACTTTTCTTGGGGTGTGTCAGCAATTAAAAAATTGACATTAAAATTAATGTTGTAAAAAAGGTGTTATGGTAAACTTTTAAGAAAGAATCCTTACCTGCTGTACTTTAGCGAAGTAATATTTTTTTCTGGTCGTTCACTAAATTGCTAAAAGGGCCTTAAGAAAACAACAAGTTAAAAAAGTTTTTTTCTTATTCGTCCTACTTTAGGAAGGATAATGTCTTGACCTAATTATAATATAACATAGGAGTATGACTAATTTTCGTTTGTTTGTTATCCTGTAATTATAATATATGTATCATAATGATCATCGCCATATCTTAATTGGTTCATTGCCGGATATTAATATTATGCGCACTGTTGTTGAGGTAACCATAAATAGTTTACGTGTTGTAGCAAATGAATCAGTAATTTTTTATCGTTTGGCAATTATAAATGTTTGAGGTAAAATTTTAAATAAGATTTTAAATTGAGTTGGACAGGCACGGGTTAACGCTACTAACTACAATGCATCGATCTTTTTCCTTGCATTTCACCCACTTTACAGTATCGTTTTATTCACTCAAAATATACATTTATTTCTCAGCTTTCAGTTCTGCAATTAGGAAAATATTTTCATATTGTTTAATTAGTAATATTGCTTCATGCTCTCTGCTAAGTTTTCATTTCATTTTAATATTCCGCAATGTTTTTAATGTAATTATCTAGTTTCTTCTTGTTATATAATAAATTTTCTCAAATTGCATTTCAAAAAAACAATTTACAAAGTTGTTAAATGGTTTACCTCATATTTTCAACGAATGAGAGTCTCCAACTTTTACTAAAATTAATTTTGACTTCAATTTTGTATATATTTCTTAACTCGTGTTTTAATTACTTTTTAATAATTAGAACATTTAAAAATATTTCAATATTAACAAGAGGTAAAAAAATTTAATTATGCGATCCAATTTTAAATTAAAATAATAAAATTGAAAGAATTGTTTTAAAAATATTATTAAACCGGATGCAAAAAAATTGTTACATAACAAGTAATCCAGTACATGTACTGTGATCTGTTACTGACAAGATTTAGGAAATTCAACAAAGTATAAATAAGTATACGTAGAACAATATTTCTAGATGTATACGACTGACCCATAGCGCTTGACGCCAATTTATTGTACACTGTTGCCAATAAAAATTTATTTTAAAATTATGTATTTCTGTGAACAAGCATAAAGACAATCTGGTTTTAAACCACTTCATTTGAAAATTATGTTGTTCGCGCAAAGAGTTTCACAAAATAGGAAATTTCACTGAAATTTATTTCTCTTATTTTTACACGCCACTGACGACGTGACAACTGTCGATCAGTTTTTTTTCCTTAATAACGTTGTCATTATTTGTAACTAGGACATCTGCATATAAATTAAAATCTGATTTTTACATAACAAATTGTTGTTAAACGCCACCGCTACAACGGCGCTTGCATCGCATTTCAAAAAAGAAACATATAATTAAAGTAGAAAAGTTGGTTTTAGAAAGTATTAAACTGGAACTATTTTATAATCTTTATACAATAGAAAACAACTAGTACACCGTTAACCTTATTCTAACCTATTACCGAATAGTTGATTTACAAAAAAAATTTAAGTTGGCAAGCCTAACGAATTTTTTTTATAAAATAATTGGTGAATGCTTTTAAACCGAAAAACCTTACAAAGTTTAAATACAATAAGGTGGTAACCCTAATTTTTACAAAAATTAAAATTTTGAAAAAATTTTTGTTGTAAGAAAGTTGACAACTCTTTTTTCTAAATCAATTGGTAATCCTATTTTATATATAAAAGAAAACCCTAATTTTATTGAAAAAGTTAAATTAAAAAAAAAATGGTAACTTGAATTGTAGGACAACGTTGGTTATAACACTATATATTAACGACTTGTGACCACCTTCCACTTTCAGAAAAATTGTGTAGATGGAGCATAAATCGAAATTTCAACATGTATGCAATTTAGTATACATAAACGCAATAAACATTTTCGTCAAGCACCGCCTATTAGCGCGGTAGTGTGGCAATGGGGTGGCATTATAAGTTTTTACATCATGTACATATACCGGGTGTTCAACGAGGAATGCGACAGGACAATATCTTGGGAATGAAAAAAGATATCGAAATTTTGAAAACGTCATACTAACTCATACATTGTGGCGCACATTTATTGATGATAAAATTTCGATATCTTTTTGCATTCCCAAGATATTGCTCTGTCCCAGTCCTCGCTGAACCCCCTGTAAGTACAAAGCATATTTGGTTAGTCAACGATGTTTTTAAAGCCAAAAACATTAAAAAGTTTAAATAAAATAAGGTGGTAACCATAATCTGTTTCGGTACTTCTCAACAAACTTGTAAAAAATATTTTTTTTTAGAAAACGTCATACTAACTCATACATTGTGGCGCACATTTATTGATGATAAAATTTCGATATCTTTTTGCATTCCCGAGATATTGCTCTGTCCCAGTCCTCGCTGAACACCCTGTAAGTACAAAGAATATTTGGTTAGTCAACGATGTTTTTAAAGCCAAAAACATTAAAAAGTTTAAATAAAATAAGGTGGTAACCATAATCTATTTTGGTACTTCTCAACAAACTTGTAAAAATATTTTTTTTTAAATGTTTTCGACAAAAAAAAGTTAACAGCCCAACATTTTTTTTTATAAAAATATCTAATTAATTCATTTCAGAATAATTAAAATTTTTGAAGCTTGACATAAGATGATGACATTTGTTTACGCGTATTTTTAATTTTTAAAAAATATCCAATGATTTACTTTGTTGATTTTGAGGGTCACGAGTCACGACTTATGTAAAAGGTAATGCAGTAGAAAAGGACTTACGAGCAAAATCAAGAAGTTTTAGGTTATGGTCTAAATTTTTTTACCTTATTTTTTTAACGGATGCAATGGGAAGAAAAAGAATTAAATTAGGGAAAAAAGTCTAGTATAGTTCTAAACCGAAAAACCTTACAAAGTTTAAAAACATTAGGTGGTAACTCTAGTCTTAAAGAAAGAAATAAATTTTAAAAAGTTGGCAACCCTAGTGTAGTTTTTTTCTTTAAAAAAATTACAACTCTAATTTATGCATAAAGAAAAAAGTTGATAACGTTCTATCTAGGATGTTTATAAACCTTAAAACATTAAAAAGCTTAAATAAAATAAAGTGGTAACCCTAATCTATTTTGGGAAAAACTAATAAATTTGTAATAGAAATGTTCAAAAAATTTATTAAATTAAAATTTTTTTTAAAAAAAAATGACAACCCTTTTTTAAATTTTTTTCGTGAAAAATTTGGCAACTTAAATTATGTATGACGAATAAAAGTTGATAAGTCTAGGATGTTATAAACCTTAACATTAAAAGGTTTATATTAAATAAGATAATAATCCCAATATATTTTGGTTGTAACTAAAAATAAAAAAAAATTATGAAAAAAAATTTGACAAGGCTAACATATTTTTTTGCATAAAAAAGGTGGCAAGCCTTATTTATGTACGAAATAAAAAAGTTGGTTACTCCATGCTGCTTATAAACGTAAAAACAATAAATGGTTTAAATAAAATAAGATGGCAGTCCTAACATATTATAGTTAAAACTTTAATGAACTTGTAACGGACTTGTTGATAAAAAAAAATAAAAAAAGATCATAAAAATTAAATATTAGAAAAAAGTTGGCAACCCTAAAATAAATTTTGTTTTATAAATCAGTTAGCAGGCCTCATTTAGATACAAAGAAAAAATTAGGTTACTTTACTATGTTTATTAACCTAAGAACATTGCAAAATTTATATAAAATTGGTAGTTACCCTAATATATTTAGGTAAAAATTCTAATGAACAGACTTTTTAATTTAAAAAAAGTAAAAGAAATTATAAAAAAATTATGGAAAAAAAGTTGGCAACCCAAACATGATTCTTTTAATAAAGCAAGCCTTATTTAGGTACAAAGAAAAATAATTGGTTACTCTACGATGTTGGTAAACCTTAAAATATTGAGAAGTTCAAATAATATAAGGTGGTAACCCTAATCTATTTTGCTAAAAACTCTAGTAAACTTGTAACTGTTTTGTGACAAAAAAAAGTAAAAAAAATAAAAATTGAAAAAATTTATAGAAAATAAACATCCTAACTGTAACATTTTTCTTCATAAAAAGATGGCAAGCTTCATTTAGGTACAAATAGAAAATTTTGGTTACTCTACGTTGTTAATAAACCTAAAAACATTAGAAATGATAAATAAAATAGGGTGGTAATCCTAATAAATTTCGGTTATAGCTCTAGAGAACAGAAATAGAAAAAACTTATGGAAAAAAAGTTGGCAACCCTAACATGTTTTATTTATAAAAAGTTGGCAAGCCATATTTCTGTAGAAATAAATGCATACGTTACTTCACGGTGCTTATAAACCTAAAAAAATAAAAAAAAATTCAAATAAAATAAGGTGGTTGCCCTTAATTCTTTTCAGTAAAAACTAATGAAATTTTAATCGACTGTAAAAAACAAACTATATTAAACAACATTTGGCAACCCTAATATGTTTTTTTCAAGTTGGCAACCCTAAATCATGTTTAACGAAAACAATGATAATCTATAGTGTCTATAAAACTTAAAGCAAAAGTTTAAATTAAATAAGGTGGTACCCCTACTTTATTTCGGTAAAAACTATGCTGCAAAGAAAAAAATTGGTTACTCTACGATGTTAATAAAACTAAAAACATAAAAAAGTTTAAATAAAATAATGTGGTAACCCTAATCTATTTTGGTAAAAAAAACTTTAAAATAAACTTTCAAAAATCTTAATGATTAAAAAATGAAAAAAAAACATTTAAAAAGACATGAAATTTATAAAAAAAATGAAGTTGGTAACCCTAACATGATTTTTTTAATAAAAAAGTTGGCAAGTCCCATATATTTACAAAGAAAACAAATTGGTTACTCTACGATGTTTATACACCTAAAAACATTAAAAAATTTAAATAAAATTAGGTGGAAACCCTAATCTGCTTCGGTATGAACTCCAACCAACAGACTTGTAATACAATTCTTAGAAAATAAGTAAAACATTTTATTTTTATTCTGAAGCGTCCCGAATGTTTGTACCTTTTATCGGGCGAAATAGGGGTGGGGAAAAAAGTGAGTGCCTGAGAAAGGAGAGAAATAAACGGCTCATCGTAAGATCGGAGGAAATAAGTAATAAAAAAGAAACTCCAGTCGCGGTAAGAAAAAGAAGAGAAAGTTCTTTAAATAATTTTGCGTTTCGGGTAAAAAAATTAGGTTTTCGGGGGTTGTTAATAAAGGCGTTTTCGATGTGTAGGGTAATTTTTTGATAAAACCGACCCGCTCCGTCGAACTATAGCAAACTTGGTAAAAAAAAAGGCACGGGGATGGCGGGCAACCCCTGTTTTGCTCCAAAATCGTGAAAAAATTGGTGAAAATTCACGGCAGGAAAACGAAAGCGAAATTCAAAATTCCGTGTGTAATTTTTGTTCGCGATTAATTCCTTTGCCATACGCCGAAATCTGGACTCTGTACCTCAAAAATTACGAAAGCCACGTCCTTTGGCGTGCACCCTTGAAAACGAACTACAAAAAAGAAAATGATTTTTTTTGAAACAATAAAACTAAAACAGACGAACGAAATTTTCATCATCAAGGTTTTCCGTCGAACCCTATTGAATGCCGTTTTCCCCGTTCCCCCAGGTGATGCCGTTTTAGGATATGGAAAATCGACGCATAAATTCGAAGACGTCGGGACGCCGCACCGTTGGCCACACCGCATTTCTGACCCTCCTAAGCTCTAAAGGTTTCAAAGGGCTAGAGTGCGGAGTGTTCGGAAAAAATCCAGCTCCGCTAGATTCTAAACCTAAGGTGGTATAAGTTTTTTACCATAATTTTTACCATAATTGTTTTGACCCCCCGTATATAATCGCGGAATATCGAGCCATAAGACTTTTTTATAGAGCTTTAGACGGTGTTTAATTTTTATTATTTTTATTCGAAAAACATTTTTACTAAAAACCCCTATTTCGGTGATATCGTCGATCGTTTATCAAATTTTGAAGGCGTCGCGACGCCGAACCGTACTTCGTCCGACCCCGGTGCAAGGTTCCGAGAGTGATTTAGTACGGGGGCTATAAGTTGCTACGTCGTTTCCGTATTTAGTCTGTGAGAAAAAAAAATGGAATTTAAATTTTGCGGTCTTCTTCTTTTAGTATATGGTAGTAATAATTAAATATTAATTAAAAAATCAAAATAAAAAGACATATTAGACGAGTCGCCTAAACAATAATATAAATTTTTACAGAAACAAGTGCTTTCTCATCCTGTATTATTATTATTTTCAACTACATAGTTGATACAACTAAGTTGATACACATAGAAAAACCCTACAAAGATAAACGCAGTATCCTGTGCGTAGGGCTGGTCTTCTCTGCCTGCAATGCAGGCAACTTACATTACATGTGAACCCACAGTTTAACGTAAATTCCGAACCACTGAAGTTAAATGATTTTTTATTTAACTTCGGACCAGAGAAAGTTTTAGCCATAAACCAGCCTGGCAATGCTGGTTGGGGAGTTGTGGCAGTATTGGGCATTTAAATATTTGAATAAATACTTTTTATGCTGTGCACTTGGCAGCCAGATTCCTTGACCGCTAAGCTACACTGCCACACTGTCTATGTATACCATAGACACAAAGAGAATATGCAACTTGACAAATTACAAAACTGGTAAAAGTATATACTTATTTTTAGTGAAATGCTTCTAAGGTAGTAAGGCTGCTCTTCTTTCCTCTATATGTTTCTTAACGGATTCTCATTAATAATTTTTTTACCACTGAAACGAGATAGAAGTTGCAGCAGGATATGAAATTCGACGCATACGTAAACAGCAAACAGCGTTGTTGGCCGACGCCTTGTATTAATGAAGGAGCAGGGAGTAATTTTTCCAAAATCCCGGACTTTTGACACAATCCCTAAACTTCTGTAAGTAGTCTTCTTTTTTTACCAATATTCGCAGATAGTCTTCTATTGCTTTAATTAATTTTAAGGGCTCCCTGCAATGGCAAACGAAACATTGGCAACAACCAATATAAATACGCGACTTAAACACAAAAATAAGAAAATTTACATCGACTTAAGTCAAGAAAGCTTAAATTCTAAATTTTAAGGGGGCTTTTCAAAACGTCTTGTTTAAAATAGCCTTTGTTTGGTGGTTATTGCCCTTAGTATCGCCCATAGTGTGACTTTACTTAACAATGTCGTTTTTTTAGGTTATTAATTTTAAAACTAACCCGCATATTATAGTATTTAAGGATAAGGCTGTTAGCTAGGCGTTTGCACTTTATATTTCTAATTTTTGTTTCCCTATCTAAAACGTTTTATGCGTACACTTGCTATATGTAGAAGAGGTCATGCCTTCAAAGCTGATTTGGCCCTGAAATTTGTTTGGATATTTCATATTCCGAAATTACTATTTAATCTCGTAATTTTTGTAAGGATCATTATTAGTCTGTTATCCAAAGTTTTGTCGCTATATTTTCTAATACTGTTTGTTTTCCGCAAAGATTCGTACATAATCGGGAAATCGATATCCTCATCAGCGTTGTTTGGGTGTTCAGGATTCACCATATGGTGCTAAGAATCCAAATTGGATAGGAGAAGCTATTTTTACTTGTACGATTGCTATCTGATTGCACTCTAAATTTTAGGCCTAGTTAACTATTTTGCCCCTAAGTTTCTATTTGATATTGACATTTCTTCTCTCATTGCCAATTCTCTGCTGGATGTTGGCGATCACATTTCTATATTTTTCTCTGTCTGCTCTTGCATGAACCAGATTTACCATGTTTCTTGGACCTTTTCATTTTTTCCATAGCCAAGACAATTCGTTTTTTTTTCTAGTCCGCAATGGCATTCTTTTTTTTCTTCCATTATTAGCTGAAATAACCGATATTTTTGGGTTTCTAATAATATGTCCAAAGTGAGATGTTTTTTTTTTCATATTTATATTTAGGATAACTTCTTTTTTTTTTTTTTTTCATAGCATCACCTCATTTGTTATTTTATCAGCCCAATGCACCTTTAACATTCGTCTATACTTCCACATCCTAAATTATTCTAGTTTGGTAATACTTTAATACGTTAATAAGTTTTCAGAGATCTTGCATATCGCATTCTTAGCATCAAATTAACATTTCTAATATACAAATAAAAACTATTAGCATTGTCCTTAGTTTTAATTTGTCGTTTAGCTTAAAGGTTTAGTTTTATTTATCAGAAAATCTGTGTCCGGCTCCTTTCCAAGTTGTTATTAGAAAAATTCGTCATACACACAAATTTAGCATTGGTTTAACTTTATGTAACTTTTTGTGTATTTAAATCGTTATGTCAAACTAAATAAAGTGTTTTTCTGGCAAGGTATAAAAAAGTGTATATTTAACAACATTACAAAATTTTTTGCACCAATCGGGGCAAATGGAAATGCCATGTAAAACAGACCAACAGGTTTAGCAAGAATAAAAAAGTGACGGGCGCAGATAAAATCTTAGGGCAACTACTTAAGATCACTTTAGAAAATTTATTCAAGACCCTGACCTCATTAAGCAATAATATGTACACAAAACCGGCGTTGCACATTTCCAAACAACCGAAAATCGAAGACTAACATTTACTTCGAAAATATTATCATTAAATTTTAAATATTTGCCTTAATATAAATTATGACTATACGAGGTAAGAAAAAATATTTGAAAAACGCAATTCGGTTTTTGCAACATTAGCACTCAGAAAGCGCTGTTGAAGATTGAACTAAATAGGTCTTGGGATGTCCTAAAAGCACCTACGCTTAGCCGGTCTAATAAGTACTAAAGCAGGATCTAAATTTTGACTCGGAACAGCAGTATACCCAGTTTCATCACCAGTGATGATGTTGTATGCCAAATAAGATAATCCATTGTTATGCGATCAAGTGTAAATCTGTACTATGCCACACGGTTTAAGTTTAAGACTGGAGTCAAATTCTGGGTAGTTTAACCGGTACAAATCTTACGTACAAATCTTACGTACATAAAACTTTTGTGTAAAATGGAATCAATTGCATTTACACCAATCTATAAATTGCTTAAATACTTCTAGCAGTAACATGCCGGTCCTCCTTAACCATCCAATGTTCTTTTCAGTAACTGCCATTTTTGACTTAGGAGCTTGAAACTTGTCACTTTCAAAGTTTTAAAGTTGAAACTCATTGTACTACCGCTTTACATCAATGTATATTAATCAAATTTATTTTAAACCTATTAAAAGAGTTGGGCAAAGAGTATCCTTTAATATAAAGCTCTAGTGAGTAGATAATAAGAAGGATTATAATTAAATCCATTTTTTATTGCATCAAGTTAAAATTCTTATCTTTTTTAACTTGCATATTTAATGTGATTATCTAATGTAGTAAAATAAGTGCGTAAACAAGTCACCGTTGCAATTTTAATTAAATTATTGTTTTGCTTTAATAAAGTTAAAATTTTTTTTATGATATAGCATATTTAAAATGCAAATATTAAAAACTCTTAACATGTTTCTACAAAGCAACCTTTTGAAATCATTTATTATTCTCCTTGCGTCTTGAATTAATTGAAATATTACTTTAAAAAAAGTGCTTCGTTTAATATAACTCGTATATTACATGCTTAAAAAGAATTTTAAACATGAGTTGATAATTAAACATGATTCAATAGATGCACGCAAGTTTGCAGGTGCAACTGTTTATTATGTAATTGCCTACCCGGCGCCTCCATCATTTCTACTACGCCGATATATCTTGAGAATTATGCCGGATACATGATAATTTTCTGTAATTACTCAATTAAATTAACAAATTTATTCGTGCATGATCTAATTAATTTAAGTAGTTTTACTATAAAGTTATTCAATAATAAATATTTCTTTATGCAAGTTGCTTAATGAAATATACGACAAAAAAGTGCAGTGTGACGGAATAAGTGTGAACTTTATTTATTCATTGTTTTCTTGTCACAGACTAACTTAAACATAAACTTTTATGATAAACATCAGTGCATAGCGTGTATATAGCTAAAAAACGCAAACGCATATATATTAAAATTTTATGCATTTAGTGATTGTAAGCAATTGACTATAAAGTAGACAATAGATAGCTGGGTTATAAATATAGAAAATGTCTTTTCTTTTTTTGATAGATGAAGCATAAAACAACAGCGCGAGTCTAGATTGGTCTAGGCGAGATTAACGTTAGTATAGAAAATTTACAATTTCCTTTTACATTGCTGCTCTCCCTTAAGCATCTATTGACATTTATATCAATATATAAATTTGAAATTTGCACCTTAATTAAATTTTAATTACTTTTTCACATAATTATTAAATACATCCCATATAAATTTCTTTATATATGAAGCTAAAGCATTTGAGTGAGCTTTAATACTGAAAATTTATGCGTTGATTTTAATTGCGTCAAAAATAAAATCATCTCATTCTACTGCCTTGGTTTCAAGTATACCCTTTCAAGATAAATCAATTGCAGCACCAATTTAAACTTTACTTATTAATCTAAAATTTCCTATATTTCATTGTACAGTTCTTTTAGTTGATGGCGCATAAAATTAAATATTCTTTTAGGAAATTTATATTGAGTTTGTAATTTTTTGTTGAAAAGTTATCAAAAAATAAAAACCATTAAGTGTGTAACTAATAAACTTTAATATTTGGCTCTATATAACTTAACCCTCGCCAATTAAAATCGTTTGAATAAATTGTAGTTATATTAGTAAATATTAGATTTAATTAAAGAAATGTTAAACAATACTGATCTGTGCACTTGATAAACAACAAAATATTAACTTATTTCGGCTGGTACTCAATGCAGCTCTACTACTACTGATGCTAAAAGATACGCTTTGTCCGGCATTTACCTTTTTTGACCACCACTCCATAATACATTACTTAATCCTCTTTTTTCCACAATTCAAATGCCTTGCTAACATATATGTTTAACTTTTTTTATGTTAATACTTCATATCGCGTTGTGCGTTTTGTCTTCTATTACACGAAAGCAAGGCACTTATGGTCGATTTCACAAACAAATACTTAGGTCAGTCTTACGTGGGTCCGACCTAAATTTTAGGTCTGACTTAAATTTAAGTCGATTTCACAAACACAAAAATGATTGCACTTACGTTAGTACAGATTTAGGTCAGACTTAAATTTATTTAGCTGTGTAAGCGGTCTTTATGTAGAACGAAGTTAAACGAATGCTGACACTAGGTCGGACATTTCCGTCCATTAAACGTTTATGAGAGACGCGCTCACGATTTAGAGGTTATATTCTGTCAAAATATATACCTTACAATATAAGACAATTCAGATGTAAGAAAATAGCACTAGGATACGGTGACCATTGTTAGTACAAGCTAAGAAAAAATACAGTACAAGCGGAGAAAAAATACAGTACAAGCAAAGAAAAGAAGTCTGCGAAGCAGGCTAAAATTGTTTGAAAACATACTTACCGATAAATCGTACCAATAAATCGGCAGATAAATTGGTTTAAATTATCTTTTAGATAAATAGGGCTATTGACACTAACCTTGAGATTTATCTAACCGATTTATCTGTCAGTTAATTTGATACATGTGTGCTCGACAAACGATTTATCTTTTAAATTAGAAAGATTTATCAGCGATCGCTGATCTTTCGCATTTCCATAAAATTTGACCAATTTAA
>JARJDX010110551.1:0-10395 GCA_030264735.1 Gymnusa sp. GC000175 | reverse complement strand
CAAATTGATTTCACTAATGGGAAGTCATTATCAGTAATCCCTCATTATAAGAAGCGCAAAAATTGCGAAGCGATTTGGATTCATAATAATCCTCTTAACTTAAATCGTTAAAATGGTTTTAAAATCTCCCATACCTAGAAATATTTGTTTTCATTATTAAACTTCCACCTCCACTAATAATTTTTCATCCTATATAGACATACATACTCGAACAAAGTCTCCAGTCATCGGACTTTTCCGCCTTAATAATGCTCCCTGCAATGGCAAGCGAAACGTTGGCAACAAGTAATAAAAATACGCGACTTAAACCCGAAAGTAAGAAAATTTACATAGGTCCATTGTTTGTTTATTTTCTTTTTCTTTGTTAGTGTTTTGTTGGTCTTTCCCTTGGCCTTGTAACATTTAGTTTTCTGACTTTCGCTGCTCTTACCTTAATGGTGCTGTTTATTCTTAAAATGTACTGATCTACTTTCACGTGCCTACCTTACGATGTCTTGAATGTCGCATTCTGTTCGAATTCTGTCGCGTCTAGTATGACTCGTGGTGTACAAATTTCTGCTGTTCGAAGAGCTTTCTTGGTTCTTTACTACAGTTAGTTCCTAGGTGATTATTCCTAGGTATATGTTTCTGCATGTGGCGCCTTTTAGAGCTCCTGCTACAATTGCTGCTTTCTATTTTGGCTATTTGTTTCCTGGTAAAGATAATCACTTCCTGTTTTTGCGGCGTCGGCTACAAAGGCTTATTAACGAAAAAGCATCGTCTTTTGGACCAAGCAAAACACTTACCAAGCAAAAAAAATACATAACAATCTGTGTTCCACTATGTTCTTATGTTTATTTCTACGTATTATTCTATTATTTTTTTTATTTATTTCATGCTTGCATCGTATCGGCACTTTGGAAAAGGTCATGTACTTGGTTTTCTCGGTTGCTTTTTTGAATGCATCATCAGAGAAGCATACGGTTTTAAATCATTTCTGCCCTATATTGTAAAATTCTATCGTGCTTTAACTTTAAATTAAGTTGTTTATGACTAGGTAAAATAGTATTAGACTAGGGCTGTCGCCTTCTCTGTTGTCTGTACTTATTGGCATTATTTTCGTTAATTTGTCCTGTGTTCTTATTTTAGTTATGCATATTGTATTTAGTTCTTTGATTATGATTTTTAGTGGTAATAGCTTGGCCTTTAGTATATTGGTTATGTCTGGTAATCTGATTCTGTTGAATGCTTTCGTTGGATCTACAAAGTACATATAACGTGGCGTTTGGTACTCGATTGACTTTACGATGATCTGACATACGATATAGATGAATTCAGTAGTCAGTAGTCAGTTGTTGTTGTGATAGCTTGACTTCAGTATATTGGTTATGCCTGGTTATTTGATTGTGTTAAAAGCTTTGGTTGGGTCCACAAAGCACATAAAAAGTGAAGTTTGGTACTCGATGGACTTTACGACGATCTGACGTACGATATAGATGAATTTAATAGTCGGTAGTCAGTTGTTGTTGTGATAGCTTGACCTATAGTATATTGCTTATATCTGGTAATATAATTCTGTTAAATGCTTTGGTTAGGTCTACAAACAACATATAAGGTGGCGTTTGGTACTCTATTGACTTTTCGACGAGCTGTCGTACCATATAGATAAAGTTAGTAATCAGTTGTAAATCGGTTTCTCCTAAAGCCTTATTGCTCTTTTCTTATTTATATTAAATCGTCGATTGTTTTGGCGATTATGCCAGTAAATTGTTTCATAAGGGAGCATATAGGTGATATTCTGCTCTAATTACCGAGATTCTCTTTTTTATCAATTAGATAAGTAGCAGTGTACCTCAGCAGTCGGAGCATCCGACTGCTAAGTTTAAAATCATAGGTTCGCACACTACAGCATAAAAAAAATTTTTAAAAGCTCAACACTATCCCAATTCCTTCTTTATTCCGGAATTAGATGAAAAATCGTATAACTTCAGTGATTCGGAATCCACGTTAAACGGTAGGTCCATCTGTAATGTAATTTGCCAGCGTTACAGGCACAGAAAGGCTACACGCAAGAAGTGGTGTATTAAAGGCCGTTAAAGAGAAAGATAAAGAAGGTGCTTGTTTCCATATTTGGGGTGCGGATTTTTACTCGATTATTTTGTTAAATAATTTTATAATTTTTGGGGGCCGTTGTTCACCGTATTTTATTTGCTTGTCTGTTAATGCGTCCGGTCCCGCTGTTTTTTTGTTTTTTTATCATTTTTATGGCATGGGTTATTTTTTTTTCTTCTCTGACCAGTCTATTTCTAATGTTTTCATTTTTAGTATGGTGTTGTTGTCTGTCGCGCAGTGGTGACTTTGGGAGTATTCCGTACTGGAATCTTCGTCCAGGGTATTTATCACTTTGTATTTAATAATGTTCTTCTTCTTTGATCGTATTAATTTCCAGATTTGTTTTGGAGCCAAAGAAGTTGTTTCATATATCTATTATGAATCTAACCCACTGATCTTGTTTTATCTCCCTTATTCTTGCATTCACTATGTTTTCGATTTTATCTAAGTATGCTTCATTCTTTTCTTTAGCGAGGATCTTTACCACTTTAGTAACTCATTTCATTTTTCTTAATTTTTTTACTTAATAAAATCAAATAATTCCTAATGATGATAAAGTCAGTTGTTGGACACATCGGAGGTTTTTATTTATTTTGTAGGTCAGATTCATCTGCAGTTGAAATATAAGTTAAAATAAACTCTGATATTGCCTAAATATTAAAAATCAATATTAAACTAAATATATTGTTTATATTGCTATTTAAAAACTGCAAAAGTAGCACGAATAATTATTTAAACACATTTTTTTTACTAAAGTTTTATTTTTTATACCGAACATTTATAAAAAAAATACTGAGTAAATAAATATTTTTCTTATTTTGTTTAACAATTATTATTATAAAACGCTTTATAGCAAATTTATACACAAATCACATAAAATAATTGCTATAAATTTTCAAACCTAATAAATTATTCAAATTGTCAACACAAATGCACAGAGTAAGTTAAAACATTATCCATGCAAATAAATCGATGGGACAATTGAAAAAATCTTTTGTTTGCGAGTATAATTTATTGTGTACATTCAAAATAAAGAATTTTTTGTTTTAATATTTTTTTGTAGCTATCCCTATAAATATATGTCATTTCTATTTTATATATGAAATTTGAAGCTTATGAATGTTTAAGAATAAAATTATAAATTCTGAGAACATTATAAATTAAAATTTATTTAGAGAAATATTCATGAAGAGGAATATAAATGTCACTTACCCTCCCACATCAAAATAAATAATCTAAAAATAGCAATTTTCTGAAAGCAAAGTGTCAACAAAACTTTAACATACCTTATCAATAAAACAATATACAGAAGCTCCATTATAAACTTAGAACTTGGTAGTTATTTTATTAAACTTAACCTAATATGTATTTTTATTTTAGTAATTTAATTTATTTTATGTGAAATGTTGTACTGCATTTGTCGTTTAATTTAAGACACATTTCAGAGATTAAATGAAAAGAGATGAATAAGTTAAATTATTTTGTGTGGAGTTTAATTTAACTTACATTGTTAAGGAGTAAAACGAAGAAAACAGATTTAATTTCATGGCATTTTATAAGGCTAACTATAGGGTAAGGATTTTTTTTTCAAAAAAAGCTAATCTAAGAAAGCAAACTGATAAAAAATAAATATATACCCTAGAGACAATTTAGGGGAAATAAAATTTAAATTTTGAAATAAATCCATACAAATTCATGCTTTTAAAATAAAAAAAATTGCTTTAAATTGGTATTATTTTAATTAAATATTTATGATGTTATCGACAATATTATTTATACAGAGAAGTCAAAAATGAGTGATAAACACGTGACCTCCTAGTAAGGCCACCCAACTAACACCAGTTGGTTAAACTGTTAACTTAATCATTAGCACTGTTGTAAAGCATTAAGAGTTTTTTTAAAAACTTATCTGATGAACATTACACACCTTAAATACATAGGTAAAACGGAAATAAACTCTTACTGTGAGTAAAAACAAACGCCAATGATTAAAATATTCAAATATTTAATTAATTTCAAATCATAAGCAACGTTAAAATACCGAAAGTCGTTTGGGTTGCCTACCTACGCGGTCACGTGGTTATTAACTATTCTGGTGTTTTTAAAAATAATTAAAAATTCATTCAAGTTCATAACTTTTTTATTATTATTATTTTATATTAGAGTTTTGGTTACATGACTGACCATTTCGGATATCATTACAGTACAGCTATATATTTTTGAATCCAACGTAGATGCAGTTATTAGAGTGGAGTACAGCATACGCGTTAGCCAGTATTCAGGTTTTTGTCAACTTTTGTTAACTGTGTTAACTGCTGAAATACAATTTCCAACGGACATTTAGTTTAAAATAAGCTGAATTGCTTATTAACAATTCTAACTGAAGAAGGATCACTAACAGCCTACACCGCGGTCATCATAATATAGCGGGACAAGCTTTCGTTTGTCGAGGATTAAAGATTCTTCTTCTTTTGCCCTACCCGTTTGCAACGTTGACTATCATTTTAGCAATGGCTTCTATACGAAGCATTTCTAAGGCTATTCTAAACCATTTTCTAAAGTTGGTGAGCCACGAAAACCTTCTTCTACTGTTTTTTTTTTTAATTTTTTTTCTCATAATATGACCAAACAATTTAAACTTCCTTCGTTTCTTAATTAACTAAGACTTTTGGTATACATTTCATTCTACAAATAATTTCCTCGTTTTAAGCAGCTTGTGACAATGTGCAAGCCTTGAAACCAGAAATGCAAGATGTAATTTTTTTTACTTTCGGGTTTAAGTCGCTTATTTTTATTGGTTGTTGCCAATGTTTCTCTCGTCATTGCAAAATCAGACAAATTTTAAACAAATACAATGTAAAGACCATTTTCAAATCGGACTCCAAAATTTCTAACTTAACAAACAGTGTGAACGAGAAAATTCTTTTTAATTGTCTTAATTGCAATTTGAAATATTTTGGCGAGACCAAACGGCAAATTAGGTGAGTATCAACGGGCGGTACGTCTTAAAAACATCGGCGGCTTAGCTCTGGCCGAACATTCCTTCGAGACCGGTCATCGAGTTGATTTCACTAATGTGAAGTAATTATCTATAAACCCTAATTATAAGAAGCGCAAAATTTGCGAAGCGATTTGTATTAATAATAATCCACTTAACTTAAATCGTGAAAATGGTTTTGAAATCTCCAATATCAGGAAATATTTGTTTTCATCGTTAAACTTCCACCTCCACTAATAATTTTTCACCCTATATAGGTATACACAATCAAACAAGGTCCCGTCATCGGACTTTTCCACCTTGAGAATGCTCCTTGCAATAGGAGCAACCAATAAAAAAAAACGCGACTTAAACCCGAAAGTAAGAAAATTTATATCGACTCAAGTCGCGAAAGCCTGAATTCTGAATAGCAAGATATAATTCGTTTTTAATGGCTAAACTAAGATCTTTGCAACCAATCAATAACGTTGTACGCTGTAAGCTATCTAAAGATGCTGGTCTACAATCCTGCGCTGCTATTGTGTCGTGGCATAGAAGGCATAGGACCTGCAGAAAATTAACGATGTCAGATCTGTGTTATTTAAACCATTAGATCTAATATTTCGAATCTGTCACTGTCGAGGTAATCTCTTACGGGTGTCCGATTTGTAGAATTATGACTAAACCACCCGGAATTTTATGGAAAGGGAACCACAAAATACAAACAACCCAATCCAAGGCAAAACAGCATACGCCGACGAATTCGTGACTAAGAAAAAGATAATATGCGAACTTCTAGTGTACCTCTTCTTATTAGGTCAACTATTCTATTCGAAATTACGGTTTTTATCCACAACAATGATGATTTTATCTACATTGATATCCTTCAATATTTTTGCCATTATTTTGTGTTGACATCTATCGAATGTCTTTTAGTAAACACGTCGCAGTTGACATCTTAGCATCTTTTTACTAAAACTTGAACTACTAATATGAATAACCAATTGCTATGGAAATCACATTAAAATGTAGGTCCCTTCGTGTAATAGTAGACCAAACGTACAATACGAAAGTAAGCGAGGAAGTCACCTACATTCGGTAACGAGTATGGCACTACAAGAAGAAGAACAAGAATTGATGATTATATTCCTCCTTCAGTTTTCTTTTAAGTATTTCACAAATAGATCTCAGTAAAAGCGTCCATCCGTTGTTCCACGAAATGTGGTTCTTTTACCACTTTTGAGAACTTTCGTATCCTGGGGACGCGCCCCCTTGCTGTGCTACCACTGAGGGAATGATATTTCTAATGCTGGCCATTAGTGGTGATTCCAAATAGAGTGGCGTGGCGCGACAATACTCCAATTGAGTGAATGACCCCTCTTTTTACTATAATTTTCTTGGTCACTCCATTGAAGTGATGTCACGCCAAGCCACTCGATTTGGAACGACCGTGAATGGTCAGCTTTGAAGATTATCTCTTATATTAAATTCGCAACACTTTTAAAAGTAATGAAATTATTATTTTTTTATTTAAATATTAAGCTTGCTCTAATAACAGCTTGGTACACATACACAGATTTTTACTTTCCCGAATAGGAAAAGTAGAGAATTCTTGAGATTTCATTATATGTCGACGTTTTGAGGTCCTCTAACCAAGGGAATTAATCATTTTTTTCTTTCTACAGGCTAAACGAATACTCTTTTATAGGATCTAGTACTGTTTTTGGGTAAAATCGGTAAATCGTATGAGGAAGTTTACTTAAATCATTTTTAGTTTCTTTGCATCTATTTTCTAGAAAATAAATATAGAAAAAGATTATATAAAATAAATAAAGTTGCTGCAAAACGTAATTGCAACAACTTTTATACAATACTTTTTTTATTGGATAAGTTTTTTTTCGCTTGTGAGAAAGTCGAGTGGAGAACGCTCCAAATTTTTTTATTAATTTAATACAAATAAAAATCTGATGCCTATAAATAAAACAAAATTTTACATAAATTAAATTAATTCGCATTTTAAATTTTATTAAAAGAATTAAATATTTTCTCAAGGATTATGTAACACGCTTTTATCAAAAAGTATATGAAAGTTGTAAATGTAATCACACATCTTCAGAAGGGCTTATTCCCAAAGCTATGTTGCCAAGCATATAAATGTGTGTCAATCTGTAGCGTCCCGAGCGTTGCGACGCTTTTAACTGACCAGCGCTTTTTTGGAACGAAAAAAAGACAAGCCCAATTTTAACTACCACAGACAATCTCACAATTGCACGATTGCGCAAAATTACACAAAAGAAATGCTGGCAGATTTTATTTACGGATAGAGATAAATTTATAAATAGAATTTAGAACTTCCCGGAGAACGATGTTCAATGTGAAATTTTTAATGAGACAAATGGATATTCCGTGTAAATTTTGCTTAATTATAATGATAAATTGATTGAATTATAATATATGTAGTATTTTACTAATTGAAAGTGCAAGTTAAATATTTTAGTAATAAATTACAGTAAGGAAGCAAATTAATTACTCATACATGTCACGTCGTATAAAAGCCCAATTTTTTAGGTGGCGTATTAGTTAAAACCCATGAGTCTTTTTGAAGGCGTAAAAGTTTAAAAATTTTAAGATAGCACACTAGGGTAATATGTTATAAAAATATCTCCAGAGTGGTAAATTTACATTTTATGTTTTATAAATGCAATCCACAATTAGCAAACCAAATTATTGATACATTTACTTGAATTTTAAGAAAGACCCGTTTCTTCACAAATATTCATAAATCTCAGCTGTATCAAATTATGTATGAACTTCATTAAATCGTTTAATTCAATCTCAGCTCAGCTTTATTGCGGCTATATTTTGACTTTCTTATCATCTTTCTTACCTTGTTTCTCAAATAAGATTTTAATTTAATAGGCAGCACGTTTAATTTAAACATAAATATTTTGCTTAATAAAATAAAAAAATTTATCGTAAATAAAAGAAATAATTGATTTATCAATAAATTTTAGGAAATAATAGATAAGTCTACATCACTCTAATTTATTCTTAACATTATAAGTTTTATGCCAGCGCAAAGAATTAGTTTTATTTAATTTCATTTTTTTAAAACCTTACTAAGAGAGGATACTCTCTACTACTACTCTTTATCTATATCACCAAATCAATCGTCTATTAACTGTCTTCCAAAACATTTGAAACGTTAAAAGCATTATTTTTCTTTAATCTCTAACGTATTTTTATTTATATGTAGTCTTTAGAGGGCTTTCACAAACACAGTATAGCAATTTAACATTACAACTAATCCTTGAGGATTAAAAAATAAACTACAAATAAAGTCTACCATTATGTATTACCTAAAACAAATTATTATCATTTTTTTCTTTCTAGTTTTTTTTTTCGTGGTACTACTCATAAATTTTGAGCTCCACACTTCCAACTGGTTAATTTAGCTCTGCAGCTCTATTATTACAATTTTCCACTCACTAATTCTAACAATGTGGCGCGTGGTAGGTTTTTGATTTTTAATGCTGACCTGGCTTTGAAATAGGTTACCATTTCTTGGTCTAGCACTATTTATAGAGCTTCAGTCGAAGCACTTTTTTGGAAGCCATTTTAGACTTTACAATTGGTTTCTAAACGACTCTAACTAAGTAAGTGTAAAAGAAGTATTTCAATAAAGATTCATAAAGTAACCCTGATTTTAAGGTAAAAATATAAATAGTAGATCCGCTATTTTCTAGGTTTTCTGCAACGAAGGAGTATGCTCCAAAAAAGATGAGGTGATAGACAAAGATTATAGAAATAGAAGAGGAAGAAGCTGATAATAAAATTTTTGGTAATAAAATATAAATATTAATATTAGATTTAAATTAAATAAATATGTATAAAATTTTATTTTTAGCATTAGAACAAGATTGCAGTGATGATCCTGATTGCACAAACCCAATACATTTTGTTCCCCAAATTTCAAAAAATGTAAATGTGAAAAAGGTTACTTCCTCAGTAAAAATGTGTGCTTGCTTGGTAAGATTTTATATTTTCATATTAATGTTTAGTAAAAGAATAAAAATATAAAGTTTTGTTGTGATATCTCCTAATTTTTAATAAAGTTTTCCCTCAAAAATGTGGTTCATACACAATACAGACATTTTTAATTTTGGTCAATTATTGTTCAGGGGATGTATTTCCACTGAAATCTAATTTTTAATCATTATAATAGTAAATACAACCACATACACAATGAAAATCGGGAAAAAATCAAAAATGCCAAAGAACCATGGCTAAACGCAGCATGCAGAGAAAACAAAAAACTTGAGGAGCAACACGACAACTTTAATTTACACAGAAAACTGAAACACCTCGCAGGAGTACAGAGAACAAAAAATGCAACTACCTTGAGGAACTCGGACGGAAAAATAATAACCAGTGCAAGTAACCAGTGTGCCAAATGAGAAAAGTATATTGGACAGTAATTTAATGACCAACAAAGACTATGCCGTGAAACAACCTTGGAAAGACTACTATTCGAGAAAGTACAATGAGCTATCGACCAGACGAAAAAGAGAAAAAACACAGGTCCAGATGGAGTACCATCGAAATTACTTAAACTACTGGATGTAGAAAGTGTACGTTTCCTTGCGTCGTTTTTGAAAAGAATATACAACATCCGGAAATTACCTGATAATGATTGACTTGAATCAATCTTCATAACCATTTAAACAACGCAAAAAAATGCTCTAACTTCCGATTGATAAGCTCAATGAGCCTTAAAACCTCTCTTAAAATATTACACGGGCGAATATATAATCTTTGCAAAGAGGGAACGGGTGAGACACAGTTCGGATTCCGAACTTTGAAAAGGGATTTGATACGGTACCACATGAACTGCTTTTCAAATGCCTTGACAGGGCAGGTCTAGATACATATGACATAAGAATCCTCCGAAACCTTTACTGCAATTAGACAGTTACAGTAAAAATCGGACAAGAGAGATTCAATAAAGTGCCGATTAAACGCGGAGTTTGACAAGGTTGCGTACTGTCGCCGATGTTGTTCAATATCTACTTACAAGAGGTATTTAAGGACGCTTTAAACGACCGGCAAGGGGGTGTTAAGATCGGCGAAGTAATAATGAACAACATCAGGTACGCTGACGACACTGTCATAATATCAAAAAGTATTGAAGATTTCCAAACGCAGTAACGGAATAAACGAGGCATGCAATAAAAGGGGTTTACGAATCAACGTGAAGAAGACCAAATGGATGGTGGCTGGCAAGATTCCGACCGGTCAACATCAACTGACATTAGGGAGCACATTAC
>JARJDX010110546.1:0-15255 GCA_030264735.1 Gymnusa sp. GC000175 | reverse complement strand
TTGTGATTTTTGATCCAAATTCCTTAAAACTTTTGAATATTTAACAAAAATTGACTTGATTGGATCAAAATCGTTTAAATTCAACGCAAAATCAGCAAAGTTTTAACAAAAATCACAAATTTTTAATTACTTTTAACAAAAAGTGCTTCAATTTGATAAAATCATTCAAATTTTGATGAAAATTGTTTAAATTTGACCAAAAATCATTGAAATTTTCACTTAAATTATTCAAATTTTAATAAAAAGCACAAAAATTTAACCAATATAAAGTCTATATTAATGAAAATTGCTTCAATTTCACCAAAATCATAAAAATTGTGAAGGAAAATGACGAAATGTGACCAAAATAATGTAAATTTAATTGAAAAATCATTGAAATTTTGACATAAATTATTCAAATCTTAACAAAAATCACACAAATTTAACCAAAAACATGTCAATATTACCAAGAATTGCTACAATTTCACCAAAATCTCTACAAGTTTTACAAAAATTGACTTGATTGGAGCAAAATCATGTAAATACAGAGCAAAACCAGCAAAATTTTAACAAAAATCGTATACATTTTTTAATATTTTTAACAAAAAGCGCTGTGGTGCGTCAAATTGTAAACAAAAACACATAAATTTTGATAAAAATTGTTTAAATTTGACCAAAATAATTAAAATTTAAACCAAAATCATTGAAATTTTCATGTAAATTATTCAAATTTTAATAAAAATTACACAAATTTAACCAAAATAAAGTCAATTATAATAAAAATTACTTCAATTTCACCAAAATCAAAGATTTTAATGAAAAATTTCTAAATTTGACCAAAATAATTTAAATTTGATCAAAAAATTGAAATTTTGACTCAAATTATTTAAATCTGTAAGTTTTACAAGTACATGCTGGGTGTCCCATTTTAATTTTATCAAGAAATATCGCAAAAACATTAAATGGCAAAAAATTTTGGACAAAAGTTAATGGGTTTTGACATTTTATTCTGTCAAAAAAATTTGCCACTGAAGGGGGGCATCTTTAAAATCTTAAATGAAAACCCCAATTAAAGCCTAAATATGAAATTCAAGGGTTACCACAATCAATTCAGCCCTCTGTGCTGTCAAGGACAAAGACAGGCAGACACACAGCCAGACAACACTTCAAAAACAATTTTTTTTCAATGTGAAACATAAAGTTCTGCAAAAAGCGCGATTTCAAAAATTTTCGCAATGACAATACTTTCTTTAATTTTATAAATGAAATTAAAATGCCATTTAAGAGTTATTTATTCGCTAAAATTATATACCTTGAGTTTCACTGGCACGTTTATTAGATTCGTTACCATTAACTGAGCCCCCATTCATATTCTCTTCTTGCTCTGCATTATTATTAAGTCCTAATAAAGCCCTAACACGTGTTGATCGAACATCAATTATTCTATCTGTATAACCAATTTCCTGTAAGAAATTATTATAATTAATAAAAAGGTAATTAACATAAAAACAATTAATGTACTTGTAAATATTGTCTTAATAATTGTCTTCCTTGTCTCCACGTTGCATTAGAAACGGAAGTATACGGAGTTTCACTATCCATCTGAGAATCTACGTTAAGACTAGTTTCATCCATAATGGGAGGTTTCAATTCACCCTGTTGCAAATCCACGCCATATTTAAGTTTGTGGAATTTGGCTCGTTCCTGTTTCAGAGCATATTCCAACATTTTTATTCGACGCACTAAATCATTTTTGAGATTCTCTTGCCCTTTGCGTTCACCTTGCAAAAATGCTATCCGAGCCTATAATAATAATTTATCTCACATATAATTTTGCTTAGTATTTAATTTTCGTCATTTGTTTTGTTTCCCTGCATTTGTTTTACCTGTAATTCAGCTTTATCAACTTCCCATTGTGATCTTTCAAGTTCAAATCTGGCCCATTCATGTTGAATAAAATGTAAAATACCAGGGATAGAGTATTGAGCTTTGGGGTTATCCTCAATCTGTTTATTGTTAGCAGTTTGGGGCCCCATTTGACCGTTTTGATGATTTAACGTATCCTCCATTGTTAAATATTACCAATACGCCATTTTAAATCAACTAAACACAAAAAATTACACTAATAGTAGCGGAAAGGGGGATCGGCGATTGGGGAAATTTCACTCCAACTCACACCTAAATTAATTTCTTATTTAACCGTATTTATACTAATCATAGCCGAAAAGTCAGTTTTTATTATATGTAGCAAATAGGAATCGTAACACGGCCATTGAAAGTCTCCGTATGACTGTAAAATCCAACTCGTGCGTTCTCTTTCTCATGCATTAACGCGAAATAACGCCATCCTTCTTCCTTGCTGCGCTGTCGTTCATCACCACATTCAACGAACTGAAGATAGCTGCGAACTTTAACATAAACACCCATGCATAAAATAAGTAAATTAAATGAAGAAACATTAAGTAATTTTATTCTAAATAATAATTTAAAAATGATTTGATTAAATTTAGTTATTACTTACAAAATTTCATTACACTTTGTTTTAAAATTAATTTTCTATGGTCTACATATTACCACTCTTGTTATAACATTCAAACCAAAATTATTATATGAATTATAAAAAACATTGAAATTTGTTAAAAATTTAAGCAATAAATATAAAACGCAACTTATTTGTTCTATTATTTTAATAAATCGATAAATTAATATTTTTGAATAATTTTGCTACGGAATTATGGTGCATATAAAATTATGTTGGTACTACTGATTTTTAAATATTTTACTACGCCATCTAGCGAGTGAGCTAACCGACCATAAAACATTTGTAATTTTAAGAAACAATTTACTTTTTACTGGTTAATTAACAATTATTATTAATAGCAGAATAGAAATTTTATTAATGTTCTTTCACTTAAAAAACTACATTTATACTTATATACAATCATTAACAATACAAATTGCAAGTATCATAACAAAAAGCTGCAAAACATTGAGAAAAACTAATTTCCTAACAAAAATTGCACTTTTTTAATGAAAAAATGGAACTGTATTACCGAAAAGTTGCAAATACTGTAGGCAGAAATGTGTATCATAATAAAAAACTGTATTTGCTAAGTTCCTGCAGTTTTTTTATATGAAATCAATTTTTCCGTACAAAATTTGCTGTTTTATATTAGCAAATTTACATTTTTTAATGAAATTACAATAGTTACATTTTTGTAATGAAAAACTCACATTTTGTATCTGAAAACAACAATTTGTCAGTAAAGTAGATTTTATTAAAAAATTTACTTTTTTGACAAAATAATTTTTTTTTCATTACAAAAATGCAACTTTTCATTATAAAATTCTATTATTTGTCATTAAAAGCTTTAAATTCTTTAAGAAAAAACTTTCATTTCCTAACAAAAAATTGCAATTTTTCATTAAAAACTACACAATTTGTAATAAAAAGTACAATTTTAAAATTAAAAATTAAGCTTTAGTAACAGAGCTGCAAAGAATAGTAAATTCGTAAAAAAAAATGCAAGTTTCCCATCGATAAATTGCAAGTTTCATAATGATAAAAACAACTCTTCACAAATAATAAAAACTTTAAATTAGTATGAATATTTCTTAGAACTAATGTAGTAATTAAATAAAAATATATTAATTTACAAAAACTCGTCGCACCAATCATTTAAACATTGGTAGCAATCAGCGGATTGTTTGGAATTGGCCTGGCAAGTATCCTTCATCCACTCTTGAAAAAACTCTTTATTTTTCTTGAGCACCAAATATTGGCCCAAAACAACATATGCCTGCAATATAACATAAAGCAAATAAACAAAAGGATAAAGAAAGCATTGAATTGTAAACCTAACCTTATCATAACCAGCAGAAGCCAAACGCTTGCCTAAAACGTCTCCTACACCAGCCAAATCCGTAACTTCTTTATCGCCCATTGGCTCCGCCACGAAATTGCGATGTTTTTGCGAAGTTGAGGACATTTTTAACCGATTTGTTACAATTTTTGAAAGAAATTTAGTTGGAGACTATTACAAATCAAATTGTGAAACGCCGAAACAAGAAAATTAAAATGACAGGTGGAAATGAAGTTGGCTACACAATGTTACCAACTTAATTCTGCGCAATATACAGAGCGTTACAAATGTCATAATCATTTATTATTAAGCTTCTAACAGAATTATAAAATATTAATAACTCTTCCTAGACACGCTAACAAAATTAAAATCCTCACTCACTTTGACAGTACATGCAGTAAATAATTTTTTTTTCAAAACAGCAACTAGTCCACACTTGCAAGGTTCTATACAAAGGCACCAATACTTACTTTTTAAACAGCTGTTAGTACACCACTTAGGGGTTATAGTACATAAAACAATTAATGTATCTTTAAAACAACAACCAATACACTATTTAACCAAAAAGAATAACATTTCTTTCATGATATCTCGAAGAGTAATGAATGTATTTGAAATCCGGTTAAAGCCTGTTAAAGTTGATACATTTTACTACAAGATTGTTGTTTGACAACAAAAGAAGTTCTGTGGGGATACATTTAATTTAGAATTAAATGGGATACTGATAAAAATCTTTTATTTAAAATTATATAAAAAATAACATGTATAAACGCTTTAAATATAAATATATAATAAACATAAATAAATACTTTTTTTCACAATACTGTTGATTACCTTCTTAAAAATATGTATCTTGTAAATACTTATCTAAATAAATAGAAACCGTGTGAGTTTCGCCTTTCTTGATCATGTCAATAACTCTCCAGTGTTTCTGCTTCAAAACTTCACCGTCAGAAACAGAAGGAGGTAGCAAATTAAGAACCAACAATTTATTAGCACTTGAAGCATCGTGCTTCAAAATATTCTCAGCCAAAATTAATTGAAATTCGTTGGTATTGTACGCGGTGTTTAAATAAATTTGATCCATAAATTCTTTCACGTATTTAACGAAAAAGTCAATACCGCCGAATCCTAATTGATCAGTAATGATTTTTAGTTGTTTAGAAAAGAGTATTGATAATGGGACTTCGAAATCAGGTTCGGATATGTATAATCGGGTACTTTGTAGTAACAACTCAAAATCTAACTTATGGAACTTTAATTCATCGATTTTGATTTCGATCTTATCAATTAAGTTCTTCGCATCCATTGGTTTGTCATGCTTGATTTCAATTAGGCGATGGCAAAGTTGTTTGAAGATGGTTTTGATGTGTTTTTGGTGGAGCATCGCTTCGCGATAAGGCATTTCGGGTGGTACTTCCGTGTGTGTTAAAAGTAAATTAAGGCGGTTTTCCAATTTTGTTTGGTTTGACATTAAATAATCGTAAACGAAGTTGCAGACGGCGAGGGAATTTATATCACGCTTGTTATCAATGCAGCAGCGCAAAACTTCATCGCAAAATTCGTCTTTTAAGAGTGGAAACATTTCGCTACTTACCAAACTGATAAAGCGGAATTCGTCTTTTTCGCCTCGTTGTTCCGCGAAGCGCCAAATTTCTTCAACGTACGCACTAAAGAATTTGCGTGGGATTTTATCCAAATGGAAAAGAATAAAGAAGTTTTCGGTGTCTTTCGGGCTGACAAATTTTAAATTTACCTTAAGTATATCCCACATTTCTTTAGAGGCCGTTTGTATGAAGGCGTTAAAGTTCCTGGCGAAGATGAATTTTTGGACGGAAACATTTTTTTCGTTTTCCATCATCGTTTTCAAAACTTTACTCATATAATGTACGCTACCAACTTTTGTTGCTAAGAACGTGGCGTGTTTGCGGACGGACACGGCGCGATCCATAATTTCAGAAATCGGGGCCGAAATTGCTGCTTCTGGTGAATTATAAACCGCGAAATACAAGAGAGGAATTGCAAAGCGTAAGTAATCTTTTTTGCAAAATTTAAGCGTAATTTCATTGCATTCTGCAGGCTTGAAAACTCTTTTCAAGGTGGCGATGACATGTGTTTGGATTTTGAGAATTTTTTTCATGTTCGGATCATGTGGATTAATGACACAATCGGATTTTGGAACAAGAGTTTCGGCGAGTTGGATAAAATCGCGTTCGTAGGACAAAATGGTCAAAGCCCGGCAAGTCAGGTGAGGTTTGGATTCCAGCAATTGCAATTGCCTCAACGCCGCCCTGCAAAAATATTGAGGAATTGGCGTGTAACGCATTTTCGAACAATTGTAAAAGAATTCGAAGGAGATGTTACAATCGCAATGCATGATTGTATCAGCATGCTTAATGATTATATCAGGTCGGAATTTTAGTAACCAAATGAGGAACTCCGAGGAAAAATTTTTGGTTAGCATGAAGTCTTCCAACAATTCCTCGCGAAATTTTAATTCTTCATTTAGGCTCGGAACGAAATACAAAATAGTTTCGATGACGTCATGTTGATAATCCAAATCGTGTAAAAAATTCTCCAATGAGTCCGAGAATTGGTAATATGAAATGGCCTCTTTGCCTGTATTTTTTTTATTGTATATCACAATATTTTCAAAAAACGAAATTCGGGCGATTCTTAGCTCATCTGATTTTTTGTAGAGTTGGGGAATGATCTTTACCATATCAAAAAGCGTAGCTTTTTGAAGTTTTGGGTCGTCACTTATCATCGAGCAACAATTGGGGCCACTATGTAGCATAAATTTCTTTAGATCGGAAAGATAATCCAAACCGTGCAAATATTTGTAATGTATGCACGCTTTATGATAGTCACGTATTTTCCAAACACTGTCATTATTAACATCAAATAGAAGAATAAATTCTTCAAATATCTTCCATTGTTCTGGGCTAAAATGGATCACATCAAAATTTGAAAGGATGAATTCCATAAAGTTTTCCCTAACGTTTTTATTATCATTTTTATGCCTCGATTGAACGTACCGGAGCACTTCCATTAGCATTTCATTATCGTTATTAATTTTGCACGTTTCAAACATTCGGGTCAATAATCGGCCCCTCAAGCCAGTTTCTGATGTTACATTAATTTTTTCTTTCAAATCGCGAATGCAATTTTCAATTTTATCAAACACCTGTAAGTCGTCGTCCAGTTTAAATTTTATTCGCGTTTCTAGCGGGAGCAAGCTCAACATTTCGTGCGATTTATAGCTATAGTGATCTTTGGAAAACATTTCAAAACCATAAAGCGATTTGAACGCTCCTAAATAAACCTCTTCTCTGCTTCCAATGTGTAGATATTTGAGGTATTTAAGACCGACAGGGTTATAAAAATTATCAACGCAATCAGGAAAAATGTTTTTAAAAAAGGTAATGGCCTCAATTTTCGATAAATGTCTAAACAAAACTTTTGGTTTGATAATTTCTCTATATTTAGAAGGATTCTCAACGATCAAATCCTTGTAAACACTTATAAAACTCTCAAATCCCTTAATTCCAATGCCCACATCTCCCATCACGTAGAAAGCATGGAAACTTTGCACGTCATTAAGAATCAAATAACGAGCCAAATCAGGAAGTTCGGCGAAATAATTATTTTTGTGCCTTCCAATTTCTTGGAAATAAAAATGCAAAAAACCCGTGGATCCAAATTTTTTGTGCAGATAAATGAGTTGTCGACCGTTGAACAGGATCCTGTATTCCGAGACGTTTTCGCGGATGACTTCCTCGCTGCAACTCAATAATAGCGGAGAAGCAACTTCAATTCCATATTTCTCAGCCGTCAGTGTGAAATATTTGTCAGCAGTTGATTCCCTTGAAAAATTCATCGCCAATTTATTTATCAAATTGATTTTTGTGACGTATGAAATTTTTGGTGTAATTTTTGCAATGAAATCATCAGCGGTTATATGATTGAATATGTCAATGATCAAAGGGTGTTTGACGATGATTTTGCTCAAAACGCGGTCGCCTTCGAGGAATGCTTCTAAAACTTTGTCTTCTTTCTTGAAACGCAAGAGAAGTTTTATGCGGAATAATTCCTCTTGGCGGTTTTTAGTAACGAGATTTTTTAGAAATGAGTTGATTACTTCGTTGTCGCAAGTGTTTAGTTCTTGGATGAAATAATTAAAATTGCGGTTGTGTTCGGCCATAGTTTTGCCGCCCAAATTATGAAATTTATCGATGTAGACCTCCATTGCCTGAAATATTAAATTTTATAAGAAAAGTTGTATATTAGAAATGGCTTAAACAAATAGAGCAAAACTTTATGGGAATGATATCTTGTTTTAATCTATAGCAAGCTACCAATTTAGGCGTTCGCGATTTACCAGTCGCTCGCGGCCTAATTTACAATGGGATTGAAAATTTTTACAATTTTGCTTAATCACTTTTCATAGAAATGAAAATATTGGTTTTTGAAAGGTCAAAAAGCAGAATGAAAACATAAGTTCTAGCCTAATTTAGGATTGCTGATTTACTCACGCGACTTTTCCGGAAGCAAAAAGAAGTATTAATTGCTGTGTGAATTGCTATTCTAGAATCTAGATAGAGGTTTTTATGTTGTTTAGAGCAGTGATTCTCACTGTGGGGGTCGCGAAAAATATTTGGGGGTCGCTGAAAAACTGATGACACATACATAGAACATTTTGTTCAAAGATGTACCAAAGATAAGTTATTAATTTTTATAGATACTAAAAAAAAATTTGTTATTAATCAAAATTATGAGTGTTTCAATGCAATTAAACTTCTTCAGATATTAAATGAAACTCCCCCCGAGATGTTTTCTACACATACGAATTCTTCGGGAGGTCCTTTAAAATTTTTAAGTGTAAAAGGAGGTCGCAGACAAAAAAGTTTGAGAAACACTGGTTTAGAGTATTCGTTTAGCTTATAAAGAGGACACAAGAAAATTATCATCCACACACATCCACAAACAGACGTCAACATCTGATATCACGAATTTTGTTTTCGCACATTACTATACTTTCCCTTTTCGATGTTGGGCATTGATTCTTTCAAAATAATTAGAAAACCACTAAATCGATTTTAAATTCGTTTTTAGGCCTTCAAATAGATTGTTTGGCCACAATATGATGAGGGATCAATTCGGATAAGAATTAAGGAAGATGAGAGGCATTTTATTTCACTTAAGTCTTCTGGGCTGAATTGTGATTAAAATAATTTATTTAATATTATTTCAAGAATTAACATGTATAATCGCATTAAATATAAATATACTACAAACATAATTAAATTCTACATTTTACAATACTGTTGATCAGCTTCTTAAAAATATGTATCCTGTAAATATTTATCCAAGTAAATAGAAACCGTGTGCGTTTCGCCTTTCTTGATCATGTCGATAATCCCCCAGTGTTTCTGCTTCAAACCTTCACTTTCAGAAACAGAAGCAGGTAGCAAATTAAGAACCAACAATTTATTAGCGCTTGAAGCATCGTGCTTCAAAATGTTCTCAGCCAAAATCAATTGAAATTCGTTGGCATTGTACGTAGTGTGTGAATAAATTTGTTGCAAAAATTCTTTCACGTGTTTAACGAAAAAGTCAATACCGCCGAATCCTAGTTGATCAGTAATGATTTTGAGTTGTTTAGAGAAGAGGATTGATAATGGAATTTCAAAATCGGGTTCGAATACGTATAATCTTGTGCTTTGTAGTAATAACTCAAAATCCAATTTTTGAAACTTTAATTCATCCATTTTAGATTCGATCTTTTCGATTAAATTCTTCGCATCCATTGGTTTGTCATGCTTGATATTCATTAGGCGATGGCAAAGGTTTTTGAAGATGTTTTTAATGTGTTTTTGGTGGCGCATCGCTTCGGGATAAGGCGTTTCGGGTGGAACGTCTGTGTATGATAGCAGTAATATAAGGCGTTTTTCCAATTTGTTTTGATCTGACATTAAATAATCGTAAACGAAGCCGCCGACGGTGTAGGAATTGATATCATTCTTGTTATCAATGCAGCAACGCAAAACTTTATCGCAAAATTCGTCTCTTAACAGAGGAAACATTTCGTTAGTTACCAAACTGATAAGGCGGAATTCCTCTTTATCGCCACGTTGTTCCGCAAAGCGCCAAATTTCTTCCACGTATTCACTGAAGAATTTGCGTGGGATTTTATTCAAATCGAAAAGAAGGGAAAAGTTTTCGGTGTCCTTGGGGTTGATAAATTTTAGATTCACTTTAAGGATTTCCCACATTTCTTTAGACGCCGTATGGATGAAGGCTTTAAAGTTTCTGGCGAAGATGAATTTTTGGACGGAAACATTTTTTTCGCTTTCCATCGTCGTTTTCAAAACTTTGCTCATATAATGGACGCCACCAATTTTTGTTGCCAAGAACGTGGCGTGTTTGCGGACGGAAACGGCGCGATTCATAATTTCGGAAATTGGGGCTGAAATTGCTGCTTCAGGTGAATGATAAAGCACGAAATATAATATTTGTACAGCCAAACGTAAATAATCTTTATTGCAAAATTTAAGCGTAATTTCAATGCATTCTGAAAGCTTGAAAACTTTTTTCAAGGTGGCGATGACATGTGTTTGAATTTGGAGAATATTTTTCATGTTCGGATCATGTGGATCAATGACACAATCGGGTTTTGGAACAAAATTTTCGGTAAGTTTAATAAAATCGTTTTCGTAGCATAAAATGGTCAAAGCCCGGCGAGTCAGGTGAGTTTCGGAATCCTGCAATTGCAATTGCTTCAACGCCGCCTTGTGGAAAAATTGAGGAATTGGCGTGTAATGCATTTTGGAGCAAATATAAAAGAATTCGAAGGAGACATTACAATCGCATTGCATGATTGTATCAGCATGCTTGATGATTATATCAGGTCTGAATTTTAGTAACCAAATGAGAAACTCTGAGGAAAATTTTTTGATTACCATAAAGTCTTCCAACAATACCTCGCGAAATTTCAGTTCTTCATTTGAGCTTGGAACGAAATACAAAATAGTTTCAATGGTTTTATATTGGTAAGCATATTCCAAATCACGAACACAATTCTCCAGCAAATCCGAAAATTGATAATATGAAATAACGTCTTTGCCTGTATTTTTTTTATTGTACGTCACAATATTATCAAAAAACGAAATTCGAGCTGACCTTATATCCTCTGGTTTGGTGTAAAGTTTGAGAAACAATTCCACCATATCAAAAAGCGTTGCCTTTTGAATTTTTGGGTCATCACTTATAAGCGACCAACAATTAGGGCCATTATGTAGCATATATTTCTTTAGATCAGAAATATAATCTAACCCGTGCAAAAATTTGTAATGGATGCAAACTTTGTAAAAGTCAGTTCTTTTCCAAACACAGTCATTATTAACATCAAACAGAAGAATAAATTCTTCAAATATCTTCCATTGTTCTGAGCCAAAATTGACGACATCGAAATTTGAAAAAATGTAATTCATAAAATTTTCCCTAACATTTTTATTATCATTTTTATGTCTCTTTTGAACGTACCGAAGCACTTCTAATAGCATTTCATTATCGTTATAAATTTTGCACGCTTCAAACATTCGCAACACTAACCGACCCCTCAAGCCAGTTTCTGACGTCACATTAATTTTTTCCTTCAAATCGTGAATACAATTTTCGATTTTATCAAACACCTGTAAATCATCGCTTAGTTTAAATTTCATTCGCACCTCAAGCGGGAGTAAGCTCATCAACGTATGCGACTTAAAGCTATCGTGATCTTTGGAAAACATTTCAAAACCATAAAGCGATTTGAACGCTCCCAAATAAATCTCTTCTCTACTTCCAATGGGTAGATATTTGAGATATTTAAGCCCCTCAGGGCTATAAAAGTTATCAATGCTCTTGGGAAAAATGTTTTTGAAAAAGGTTATTGCCTCATTTTTTGATAAATGCCTAAACAAAACCTTTGGTTTAATAATGTCTCTATATTTAGTTGGATTTTCAACAACCAAATTCTTGTAAACACTTATAAAACTATTAAATCCCTTAATTCCAATACCCACATCTCCCATTGTATAGATGTCATGGAAACTCTGCACGTCGGTAAGGATCAAATAACGTGCCAAATCTGAAAGTTCGCCGAAATAATTGTTCTTGTGCCTTCCAATTTTTTGGAAATAAAATTGCAAAAAACCTGTTGATCCAAATTTTTTGTGCAGATAAATGAGTTGTCGACCGTTGAACAGAATCATGTAGTCAGACACGTTTGCGCGGATAACATCCTCGCAGCAGCCCAATAATAGCGGAGAAGCAACTTCAATTCCGTATTTCTCAAATGTCACTGTGAAATATTCCTCAGCAGTTGCTTCACTTGAAAAATTCATGGCCAATTTATTAATCAAATTGGTCCTTGTGACGTATGAGATTTTAGGTGTAATTTTTGTAATGAAAACATCAGCAGTTATATGGTTGAATATATCTATGACAAAAGGGTGTTTGACAATGATTTTGCAGAAAACGCGATCGCCTTCGAGGAATGTTTCTAAAACTTTGTCTTCTTTCTTGTGGCGCACGAGGAGTTTTAAGCGGAATAATTCCTCTTGGCGCTGTTTTGGTTGGATATTATCTAGGAATGAATTAATTATTTCAGTTTCGCAACTATTTAAGTCTTGTATGAAATAATTAAAATTTCGGTTATGTTCGGCCAGGGTTTTGCCGCCCAAATTATGAAATTTGTCAACGTACACCTCCATAGCCTGTAATATTAAATTTTGTTAGATTATTGATGCTATTCTGACTGCAACTGTACGTTAAAAGCGATGTAATAAAGTAGCAGACAAGTTTGCAATTTTTTTTTACCTTCACCAGAAACATTAAAGCTGTCATCCGCACGGCTCTAAAGAAATGTGGAAGATCCTTATGGTGTTATTCCTAAAGACACTAAAAACTTTTCCATTCCATTTCATGGGTCGTATTGTTAGACGACGTTTTCCTTTATACAATCAATTAAAATAGAAAAAAAAACGTGAAACAATACGACCTAAATTTACAGAAAAAAAGCAAAATTGTGTTTGAAATTGCAGCGATGTTAGCGTACAGTTGTGTTCAGAATAGCACCATAAATTCAAAACGATTGAAACAATTTTTAAATAATAATACCATCATCAAGGCTAGTAACCCAGTGGGAGAACTATTCAAACCACTCAAAAAACGAAACAAGATGCTCGGAATAGAAAGGATACTTGGATAACGAAACTGGCACGAAATAAGGAGATACGAGGAAGGAAACGAAAAACATAATTAGATTGGCAACGTGAAACATTGGATCCTGGAATATACGAAATAAAAAAACAAATAATACAAAAACAAGAACTGACACAATATATGAATTTGTTTCCGAAAAAGCAATCACCAGATTTTTAGTCCTGTGCATATGAAATGTAAGTAGTGGAGTGATTAGTATTTTATTTAGTTATTGTTGTTGGTTAATAAATCTTATTACATTTAATAATTTTAATTAAAACCGTACCTCTCCCTCAACGTTACTATTTTTGTGCAAGCAAATTAGTTCCGTAACCTTTTAATTATAATTCATAACAATAATATTAAATATAAAATTAGAACTGTTTAATTGTATTTTTTGCATGCATCTGGTAAACGTTTCTACATAACGATTTGTTTTTAATGTTATATCCTTCAACATATGATTCATATCCCGATATTTGATCATATTACATCATAAAATATCGAGTTATGTAATTAAATAATTTTATTAAAAAAAATGAAAAAAACTTGCCACTTTGGTGATTTTCCTTCGGGTATAATTAAGTTGAAGCAGCCCTAAAAAAATGAAAAATCTAGTTAAACAATATTAAATATTGTTTCAAAAAAAGTTAATTTTTTTGTTTTAAACGAAAATTAGGACACCATTTCCACAAATATTAAGAAAAGGAAATAAGTAAACGTCCAGTTTTCGGTACCAAATACCAAATCTAATCAAATTTTAGTGTTACAAATTATAAGTATGAAAATTTGTGGTGATATCTTTAATAATATTTAAGAAACCTTGCCCATCAAAAAGTGGTACACTCACACATACGCACATATAGCAAAAATATCACTAAGAAAGCTTTTGATTTTTGACGCTTTTAATTAGCCAGCAATGGACTAATTATTTTTTTTTTGTTGTTTTTTGCAAATAAAATAAAAATTATGAGACCATAGCACGTACGCCAGATAAAAGATCACATTTTTTTACATTGAAAACATGTGTCGCACAAAAAAAAGAAAACAATGTTCTTAAATTACGTCCATAAAGGACGCAAATGTAAGTAATAAGTAATTTCAAAATGGTATTTGCAAGATTAAAAGTCCTTTCAATTAATGTATCCACTATTGTTGTGGCTGTAAGTTTTAGATTTATTGTAAAAAAATAATTTTTTTTTAATTTTTGCAAGAATTTATTGTTATCAATTTTTTGTGTGATTAACCCAACACCTGCACGCATAATATTAAATAATCAATTGTTAATAACATTTGTTATGACTTGCCGTTGAAAATGAGTCATGTCTCAGACAAAAACACGTGTTTTGTTTATATTTATGCAAACTTGAGACGTCGTAAAGCAAAGTGCAATGTAAATATAAAATTTTCCGTGATATTAAAGCATAAAATACCTTAAAAAATTATAATTTTTAAACACTTATTTGCGATAATGATAAATCTATATTTTATAGATTAACTATACACAGGGTTATAGATAAAGATGATTCATTTCTAAATAAAAACCTACGATTTAAACGAAATTTGCAAAGGATTTGTAGCAAGGTTTGTGTTAATTGATTAAATTAGGACTAAATACGTTACAAATCAAGTATTGTCATTGTTTTATTACATTTTAAATGCTAAAAACTTACTTGTGGATTTGTAGCAAAGTTGCGGTGGCGCCCACTCGATACAAACACGACCTAGATGACACGGCAAATGATCAGCATGGGCAGAAATTACCTTACGCCAACTTCATATCAAATGTTGCCAACCTAAAATAAAATACATTTAACCCCATATTTTCGGTATATATAACGTTATAAATTACCAACCAAAATTTATGTTAAGATAAAATCAATTTATTGCATCAAAATGTATTTTATTAACATTAATAAAATATACGTCAATGATTTAATCTCTTTTCGCCTTAAAAAGGTGCCTACAGTCTGTAGCCTATAGATATTTAAATAATAAGTTTTATAAGAAAATTTTAAATATAAAAGTGACGGAACACTCATCGACATGTATATACAGGGTGTATCAGTTTTAACATTGAAAATTTTAACACAATATTTTCCTTGTCATTCTGAGTTAAAAACACAATGCATATATGCCTCTTACTCGCTTCCTAACAAAGATACAG
>JARJDX010110503.1:0-16422 GCA_030264735.1 Gymnusa sp. GC000175 | reverse complement strand
CAATAAAAAAATGGCAAGAGTTAAAACGCAATTATGGGTGTGAATTGAAGGGTGCAACTTGTAATTGGTATATAAATAAAGCATAATTTAATGCTCTTTCTATATCTGAAAAAATATTTTACAAAATTTCAAAATTAAGGTCAAAAATTTGAAAATTACCACAGAGGTTTTGATTTTGTCAATAAAAAAGAATGGCAAGAGTTAAAACGCAATTATGGGTGTGAATTGAAGGGTGCAACTTGTAGTTGATATACAATTAAAGCAGAATTTAATGCTCTTTTTATATCTGTAAAAATATTTCACAAAATTTCAAAATTAAGGTAAAAAATTTGAAAATTACCACAGAGGTTTTGATTTTGTCAATAAAAAAAATGGCAAGAGTTAAAACGAAATTATGGGTGTGAATTAAAGGGTGCTACTTGTGGTTGGTATACAATTAAGGCAGAATTTAATGCTCTTTTTATATCTGGAAAAATATTTAACAAAATTTAAAAATTAACGTCAAAAATTTGAAAATTAACACAAATGTTTTGATTTTGTCAATAAAAAAACGGCATGAATTAAAACGCAATCATGGGTGTGAATTAAAGGGTGCAACTTGCAGTTGGTATAAATTTAAAGCAGAATTTAATGCTCTTTTTATATCTGGTAAAATATTTTACGAAATTTGAAAATTAACGTCAAAAAATTGAAAATTATTTCTTAATTACAAAAGAAAAAGATAATTTTACTTCATTCAGTAAATTTGTTTGAATTGAGTAAAAAATTAGCGTGAATAATTGCATGAAAGGTGAAAACAATTAATAATTTGTTGCTTGCAATTGCACGAATCGCATTCTTACTTTCTCAACGCCCTTCGCGCGCGTTTATCTCGGGTCTACGACTTAAGTACGCAAAAAAATTTCTGTTCCTCACATGTACACTTCATCGATGTTTCCCATTCCCTTGACATGAATCTTTGGCATTTACAGGCGTTTTATAATTCGCTATTTATTGCCGCATCAAGACAAAACATATTATGCAAATGAAATGTTTTGTTAAGCCGAAAGAATGCGGAGAAAATTGAAAATGAATGAAAAACAAATATTTTCTTAAGTTGATTATTTTTTAATTAAAGCAATTTTTTTGTTGCTTAAATTTTGACTTTTTCAAAAAAAAAATTAATTTTGGTGATGATTTTGATGAAAACAATAAAAATAAAAAACAAATGTTATCTCTCAATTGTTTTTAGAGCAGTTTTAATTTTTTTTTAATCGATTTAGAAAAATTTATTAAAAAAAAAAATTCAATTTCCTTCAAACAACTAGCTAACGCTATCAAAAAACTTTTTTCGAAATTTTGAAAAATTTTCAAAGTTGTTTGGTTGCTAATTTCGACGTTGTTGGTGCAGTAAATTGATTTTTTTTGGTGAATTTTTGTAGCCCAATTAGAATTCTATCACAATGTGAAAAAATAATTAAAATCGCGCCAGAGAAAATTAAGTTACACTCATCAAAATAAAATTTGGCAAAAAAATTTAAAGTTGCTTGACGGCGAATTTCGACGTTGCTGATGCAGTAAAATGATTTTTCTTCATGAAATTTTATAGCTCGATCAATTTTCTATCAAAAATTGTAAAATTAAATAAAATAGAAAAGTGGGAGCAAATGTTTTTTTTTTTAATTTTCAAAATTCGAGCGCGTTTTGAAAAAAAAATCATCCACTTTGAGACGTTGCAACTTTAAAATTTGCTCGTCTAAATCAAAATTTTTAACGTTGCCCGATTCAAAATTTATTCCCCTTTTGAAATAATTTTGTTTCGAAATTATTGGAAAATAATCAAAAAAGTTATGCAAGTCCAAATGAAAAATTGAACTTTTTGAAAAAAACACTGCATAAAAAATCATTCATTTTGAGACGTCGTAACGTTGAAATTTGCACGTCTAAATCCAATTTTTTAACGTTACCCGACTCGAAATTTATTCCTCCTTTGAAATAATTTTGTTTCAAGATTATTGAATAATAATCAAAAAAGTTATACAAGTCCAAATGAAAAATTGCACTTTTTGAAAAAACACTGCATAAAAAATTATCCACTTTAAGACGTCGTAACTTTGAAATTTGCACGTCTAAATCCAATATTTTAAGGTTGCCCGACTCAAAATTTATTCCTCTTTAGAAATAATTTTGTTTCAAGATTATTGGAAAATAATCAAAAAAGTTATGCAAGTCCAAATGAAAAATTGCACTTTTTGAAAAAGCACTGCATAAAAAATCATCCACTTTGAGACGTCGTATCTTTAAAATTTGCTTGTTTAAATTAATTTTTAAACGTTACCTGTCTCAAAATTTATTCTTCTTTAGGAATAATTTTGTTTCGAGATTATTGGTAAACATTGAAAGAAGTTATGCAAGTCCAAATGAAGAATTGCACTTTTTGAAAAAACACTGCATAAAAAATCATTCACTTTGAGATCTCGTAACTTTGAAATTTCCTCGTCAAAATCCAATTTTTTAACGTTACCTGATTCAAAATTTATTCCTCTTAAGGAATAATTTTATTTCGAGATTATTGGAAAATAANAACTTTGAAATTTGCTCGTCAAAATCCAATTTTTTAACGTTACCTGATTCAAAATTTATTTCTCTTAAGGAATAATTTTATTTCGAGATTATTGGAAAATGATCAAAAAAGTTATGTAAGTCCAAATGAAAAATTTCACTCTTTGAAAAAACACTGCAAAAAAATCATCCACTTTGAGATCTCGTAACTTTGAAATTTGCTCGTCAAAATCCAATTTTTTAACGTGACCCGACTCAAAATTTATTTCTCTTTAGGAATAATTTTGTTTCGAGATTATTGGAAATTATTCAAAAAAGTTATACAAGTCCAAATGAAAAATTGCACTTTTTGAAAAAACAAAATGAATTAAATATTATTCACGTTGTGTGTATAGGGTAATAGTCAAAATGAAGAAATGATAATTAACATTTAAAACGTTTAATACGTAAAAACAAATAAATTTTGCACTAGGTGCGTAGATTTGTTTAACTCAATTAAGCATTGTTTAAAGAATTATCATTACTTATGTTAATGAAATGCGCTGCAAGAATCTTGTAATAATTATCTTAATTTTTTTATGTAAATATTTTATGATTGGTAAATGTTTTTTTCTTTTAATGCATTTACATTTATAATTTTATCAACAAAATTATGAAAATAATACTATAAATACCAATATGCCTTTCCATCTCTGTCATAAAATAAAATTTTCCAATAATTTGGAGTCGCATCATTTCATAATTTATGATTATTTATCGATTCCAACTGATTAGTTCAAGGCGGGGGAAAATATCTGATACCACCACTAATGTAGCTTCAAATTATGGAGCAAGTTAAATAATAAAAAAAACAATTTCACAACGATATTTATAAATTACGTCCGCAAGATGTTTATATACACCATTCATCAACCAAACAATTACAAAACATGAAATTAATCAGTGGATGTAATTTTTTTATAGCGCCGTGACATTCGCACTTTGGAAAAAATCCTACGCCTTCTAAATCTAAACGAAACGAATAATGCAATAGTGAAAGTTCCCAATTATTTTGAAGCGCATAAATTCGTGATGATTTACCCATTACGTTTTGCATCTATTTAATTGCCATCAATGATGGTTTCATCATCGCTTGTACCTATATGCAGAGCCATTTGATTTTTGTTCTTTTTGCGTTGTGCAATTCTTTGTGTAAAACATTTTTTACCACTCGACAATTACAAGAGTAAATAAATTAAACATTGCGTTGCATAATTTTTTATTTTTATTACATAAATTAAATTTGGATGGAAAAGAATTAACGATTGCTTTCATTTACGAAGTAAAAGCGAAAATTTTCGAAATCGAGATTTTTGCAGAAATATCCGTTTTCGACTCTTCTCATTCATAAAAAGTTATTTTCGAAGTGGAGTCTGTCTGTGTGTCTGCGAATCTACGTGACTGTCTGTGTGTCTGTCTGTATGTCTGTCTGTATTCTCTCTACAGCCCAGATGGCTGAAAATCCAATTTTTTGACGCAAAATTTAATCCCCTTTGGAAATAATTTTGTTTAGAGATAATTAGTAAGTATTCAAAAAAGTTACGCAAGTCCAAATGGAAAATTAAAATTTTCGTAAAAACGCTGCATAAAAAATTCTTTACTTTGGGACGTCGTAACTTTGAAATTTACCAATCAAAATCCAATTTTGCGACGTTTTCTAATACATAACTTAATCCTCTTTGGGAATAATTTTGTTTTAAGACGATTCGTAAATAATCAAAAAAGTTACGAAAGTCGAAATGAAACATTGCACTTTTTCGTAAAAGCACAGCATAAAAATTCTTTCACTTTGAGACCTCGTAACTTTGAAATTCGCTTGTCAAAATTCATTTTTTTAACGTTACCTAACTCAAAATTTATTCTTCTTAAGGAATAATTTTGTTTCGAGATTATTTGAAAGTATTCAAAAAAGTTACGCAAGTCCAAATGAAAAATTGCACTATTTGAAAAAACACTGCATAAAAAATCATCCACTTTGAGACGTCGTAACTTTAAAATTGAATTGTCAAAATTCATTTTTTTAACGTTACCTTACTCAAAATTTATTCCTCTTTGGGATACATTTTGTTTCGAGATTATTGGAAAATATTCAAAAAAGTTATACAAGTCCAAATGGAAAATTGCACTTTCCGTAAAAACGTTGCATAAAAAAAACTTTCACGTTGAGAGGCTGTAAATTTAATATTTGTTTATAAAAATCTAATTTTTTGACATTTTTAAACGCAAATTTTAATACGCCCTGAGAATATTTCTGTGCAAAACGAAAAAATCTTGCTAGAACCATAGAAAATTGCGCTTTTTGTAAATTTACCTGACTCAAAATTTATTCCTCTTTAAAAATAATTTTGTTTTGAGATTATTGGTAAATGTTGACAAAAAATATGCAAGTCAAAATAAAAAATGCAAAAACGCTATATAAAAATCTTTTACTTTGAAACGTCGTAACTTTAAAATTTGCTAATCAAAATCCAATTTTTCGATGTTTCCTGAGTTGTTACCGGAGTTGGTTTAGTATTGGGAACAAAAATTAATTCACGGGCAGTATTTAAAATATAAAATACATTAGGGTTGCCAACTTTAAAAAAATCAATTTTTTTAAAAAAAATTTAAGATTAGGGTTGCCACCTTATTTTTTTTTTAACTTTTTGGTGTTTAAAGTTTTATAAACATCCTGGAGTTACCAACTTTTTTCCTTAAACATAAATTATAGTTGCCAACTTTATTTTTATAATGTATTTTTATTAGGGTTGCCAATTTTAGAAAATATATTTTTTGTAAATTAATTAACGCCTTTTGTTAAAAATTGGAATTATCAACTAGAACGTTATTTAGATGGAAATGAAAATATGTTGAAACGACCTCATTGGGTAATTAACGAGTTGCATAATTACACCTAAAGAACCGCGCTAAGTCGAAAGTCAGTCGTGGAGTGGTGTAATTTTATATGCAAGTTACTATTTCATATGCAATTTACTTTCGACCTAGCGAGGTCCTTTCACCGTGCTTTCATTTCCATCTAAATGTGTGAATAAAAATTTTAATTTACTTTTTGTTTTCCCAATTAATTTTTAATTTCGTCACAGATGGGCCCGAATTGTGTAAGAAACCTTACAAAATCGTTAATTGCATAATTTTTTGTTCATATTTTTATTTCACCAGTCCTAAGTATTAATTTGTTTCGATTTAGCAGCAAGAACTCGAGCTTCTTCTGTCTTTTACACATTGATAACGGTAATGCTGGGAAGTAAACCAGGTTTTGATGAATTTTTGTTCAATTTGTAATATAAACGAGATTTAAGTACACGTACATTATATGTAGCATACAGTTAATGAGTGTTTAAAAAATTGAAATTAAATGCAAGTTAGCGAACAGTGACCGTCAAACTTTTCCATCGACGTTTTGATTTGATGCTTAAATAAAAAAAAACCACAGAAAATCAAATTTTTTTTAATAAAATAATGAATTGAATGAAGTTGGAGCGCAGTGATGGTCAAACTTTTCCATCGGCGTTTTGATCTGATGTTTAAATAAAAAAAAACAAATAATCAAATGTTTTTTAATAAAATAATGAATTTTTAACTAAAATGAAGGTAATTCTTAAAGTGATGATTAATTTTTTGAAAAATGCTCAATGCTAAATCATAATTAATTAATGTCCTATGATCAAGACCTTGAAATATGTAAATTCAATTTTTTCTCGAAATATTTTAGGGCGGAGCTTGTACTCCAAGTGGGTAAAATAAGGTTATTAAAAAGTACAGCTTGACCAGTATATATTGGCATGTAAAAAAATATTTTAAATAAAATTTTCTATCAAATTTTGCATTGTGTCACGGGCCTTAGGCGCAAAAAACTTTTTCAGAGATTGTACCGAACTTTGCTTCAAGATAGCACCACCACTCTTACTTTTAAGTCAGAGATACTTGTGCGCACCTATAAGTTGTCAACCAGCTAGACTTGGTCAAGCTGTATAATTATATTCTCTCAGAGTTTTTTTTGTGTATTTTTCTGTGGCTGTGCTGTTCACTAGATGTTTTCTTTTTGTTTGGTTTAAATGTGCCCGCTATGGAAGAAGTACATTTTTTTCCCCTAGAGGGCGTACCGATTATCTTGAATCGCCTATGGATAAATTAATTTTTAAAATAAAATTGTTAAACGTTTAAAATTGCTGCGTTACACCTTGCCAAAGTTAATCTTTATTGCTGCATTTGCTTGTTTCCGTAAACAGTTTTAGAGCCACCTTTGATGCAACTACTTGAGGATTAGAATTATAGACATATTACTTTGTACACGTAATTAAAATTAATGTTACATGCTAACTTGTTTTGTTGCAAGAAATTTATTACCTAGTTACAACCATAACTCAGTTATCTTTTTAACATATTAATCCAGCAATTTTTTGTGATAATAAGTATTTGCGCCGTATATCTTTAACCGTCACGGTGACTCACCTGAGGTACTTTACCTGGGGACCTGGTCATACTAATAGCATTGCGGTGCACTGCACGAGCATAACCCAAACGCTATCAGCACTAGCAGCACCTGATCCCCGCTGACACAGGGTTGGCCAAGCGTGTCCTGGTTTAATCATAACTTTGCTCCAAACGTGAATTGTGTTAAACAGCGCTACTTATTCCATGTGCAGCATGAAATGACGATCTTTAACATTTTTTTCTTATCTTTGTTTGTTTTTGTATACACTCCCATGATTTTCGTGTATTCGCGCGAAAAACTAATTTTTCGTAGTTACTCATAAGTTCTTCAATAAATTCGCTTTTTACTTTCACTTTTTGTAGAATATATTCATACTCCTATTTAAAAAGAAGCTCATGATCCTTCTTTATTTATAAATATTTTTACATTTCAGATTAATTTTTGATTCATCAAAATGGCACCGTATTCAAAAGTATCATCACAACCAATAATTGAGAAGGAACCGGACAAAAAAGCGGACGTCAAGTTGAAACCAAAAGGATATAAAGGATTTTTTGGAGAATACGTAACGGAATTAATTTGGTTGAACATCATCTCCATAATTATATTGCACATTATTACCGTTTATGGCTTTATTATATTTCCATATTCACAAAAACTAAAAAGTGTACTCTTTGGTAAGTATAAGAAAGTTGGTCGATAGTTTCGGGACAGTGCTTTCGTACATTTCCGATTTGTTGATGGTTAACATCCTCCACACTAGCTATAATTGTTTTGCCGATTGTAGCGACTTCACAAGGTATTCCCGTACCATTATTGTAGATTTTCCAACCGGGGATGCGTCTTCCTCCTAGATCTCTGTTTCCGGTTAACTTTCCTTGCATAACACACCTTCTTCTCAAGAGTTTCTTGGTTTTTACTTGATCTACTTAGATAATCCGCAGAAACCTTCGATAGATCCATATCTCACATGCATCAATCCTGTTCGAGGTTGCTTCCGTGAAAATCTACTCTCCTAGACCCTGGTTTCCAGATATCATTCTTTGATAATGAGCTGAAGCAGGTGATATTTTGAATTGCACATGATGTGTCCTTGCAAATTTTCGTATCTTAATGTTTTTCATTACTTCTGTCTTTATACCCATTCTTCTCAGGATTTCCTCGTTTTTTACCGTATTATTCGCCTATGTTTTACAGATTTGCAACTTACTAACAATCATGCACTTTGTTCTGCTTGCTTTAAGTTTTCTTTACGCTTCAGCTAATCTGATTACCTTGAGTGTGTCCTTGGTCACCAAATCATATAAAAATGGACACAAGAAGTTTTTAAACGATTTAAAATGATCATTTGATTTTCTACAGGTTTTGTGATGGGCGGTATAGCAGGATTTGGTGTCACAGCTGGAGCCCACAGATATTGGTGCCATAGATCTTACAAAGCCAAAATGCCGCTACAAATAATTTTAGCCATATGTTATTCAGCTGCAGGACAGGTAAATCAAATTTTTTATTACAAATTAATATGAGAATTTATTTTTCTTATGTACTTAAACGTCCATTTTAATTAGCCAGTTAGTATCGCCGCGATAATCCTTAATTGACTCTGACGTCTTGACTTCTAGAGCAAGGTCATCAACGTAGTACCCGCGTTAGATTTTTAATGTATTATCACTGGACTCATTTTAATTGGTCAAAAAATATCAACTTGCCGCGATAATCTTTAATTGACTCTAGTGACTAAACTTCTAGAACAAAAGTGGTCAACGTGGTACCAGCGTATACCAGATTTATAATGCACCCTTACTTTTAATTGGCCAGTAAGTAACAAGTTGCCGCGATAATCCTTATTTGACTCTGACATCAAGACTTCTAGAGCAAGTATCGACAAAGTGGTGCCAGCGTTAGGTTTTTAATGTACCCTCACTGGACTCATTTTAATTGACCAGTAAATATCAACTTGCCACGATAATCCTTAATTAACTCTAAGCTCTATACTTCCAGAACAAGTATCGGCAACGTGGTACCAGCGTTACATTTTTAATGCACCCTCACTGAACTAAAACACGGTTTTAAAAAGTGCAGCGCAATATATTTAAGTAGAGGTAAATGGCGCCACATTAACTACTCATTCTAGAACGCATATGTTGCGTGCTGCAACATTCCCCCATCAACATCACAGTCAAGTTAAGCCACTAGATAACTTTAGACTTCTAGAGCAAGTATCGTCAACGTGGTACCAGCGTTAGATTTAACTCATTTTAATTGACAAGTAAACCGCGATAATCTTAAACTTATTCTAGCGTCTAGACTCCTAGAGCAAGACTTGACAACGTAGTATCAGCGTTAGATTTTTAATGCACCGTCACTGAAGTTAAAAACGGTTTTAAAAAGTGCAATGCAATATATTTAAGTGGAGATAAATTGCGCCAAAGGCGCCACATCAACCACTCATTCTAGAACGCTTATGCTGCGAGCTCAAATGTTCTCCCACCAACATCATAGTCGAGTTGAGCCACTTTTGCGAAGCTTAGCGCACGCAATGCAATATATTTAAGTGGAGATAAATTGCGCCTAAGGCGCCACACCAACCACTCATTCTAGAACGCATACGCTGCGAGCTCATATTGTTCTCCCACCAACATCATAGTTAAGCCACGTTTGCCAAGCTTAGCGCACGCCACTTGCACCGCCACCTGCAGAATCTCGCGTGCGCATGTTTGGAACTAAAAACCGTAGGCGTGTTGATAATCGACAGAATTATCGCGACTATTCAACTTATTCCAAAGAATGCTATTAATATTTTACACAAAAATTACTTAAAAACTGCTTAGATTTAGTTTATCAGTGCTTTTACACAAATAAGTTTTAATTATTTTTTTTTTACTAAAAATTTTAATTTCAGAATCAAATTTTCGATTGGGTACGAGATCATAGGGTGCATCACAAATATTCAGAAACCGACGCTGATCCACATAACTCAAATAGAGGATTTTTCTTCGCCCACATGGGATGGCTCTTCATGAAAAAACACCCCGAGGTGATCAAAAGGGGACGAGAGTGTGATCTAAGCGATATCCTTAACGATCCTTTGATTCAAATTCATAAAAAGTAAGTTTGAGCCACGGCACTAGTTATCATCGGCAATGCGTTTAGTACCAGATAATTATTAGGTTGACAAGCTTAGTTCAATATAGTTAAAAACTAAACTAAACAGTGTAAAATTTTAATTAACAAAAAATAAAGTTGTTAATGCTATGAATAAAATTACTACGTGCAGATTATAAAAGTCAACTAAATTCTTAAAAATGTGGTGCGAGAAGGCAGCCGCACGGACGATTTCTGTGAAAACGCGCAACGTCCACGCTCTATCAGTACCAGATTAACACACCGACTTATGTAGCTCTTAATATGTACTATAGGCATCTTGACAAGATGGGGTCCGCTTACACAAAAATGGTTACACACCGCATTACAAGCAAATATATCCTATGGTCGTAAAATTTCGGTTTGTCAGGAATTGAAGCTTAAATTTTTAGCCTACCACGATCCTACTAAGCCCAACTAAGCTACAACCACTGAATTAAGCTACGACCACTATGCTTTTAATAGGTGTTTTTAAATGGTTCTAAAATACACACACATACACACAATTAGATATTCATTTGTTTTAACTGGTTCATAATTAAGCAAGTGACTTTTAAAAACCTTTTTAAATGGTAAATAACTCACACGTATGTATATACAGTGGCCTATGTACATTGTAATAAATTAAATAATAATGTATGTGCTATTATATGCAAATTTTATTTTAATTAACTCGATTCATAATAGATTAATTTTAATTTTACCTTTATCTTTATTCGAATTGTTATAGTTTAGTTAATTGTTTGTTATATATTTGCTAAATTTTTTCGGTTTATCAACCTATCGAGGTCCTTCCTTCTGCTTTATAAAATGTGTGTCATTTGTTTTTGGCAAAGCTTGATTTTTCTAAAATATCGAAATCATGTTTTAGTTTTAGAAATGTATTACAATGAGAAATGATAATACAACGCGCGGGGATCAAACCTGTGACTTTTTGATCCAAATCACGGACGAAGGTTTATTACAAAGCAATGAATATTTTTAATTAATTAATGAAAAAAAGTCAAAATAAATAGTTGGCTTTGGTGGCCTCGAGCGCAAGGGTTAGTAATGCCAGGGTCCCGGGTTCGAATTCCGGCGTAAGTGCATGGACGTTCTCTAATGTGTAATTATTACTTAATTATTAAAGGTGATTGAAAGAATGGTTACTGAGTGACTATAAATACAAAATATAAATTAAACACACATTTTTATTACATAGTCTGATTTGTAAAAGAATGTATTTACGTCAAATAAAAATGTGGTACTTGTAGTGAATACATTCTTTAAAAATCAGACCGTTTATTAAAAACAAATTTTCTTTCTTTCTATCAAAAAAATTAAAAAAATATTTTATTATTACATACTCTGATTTATAAAAGAATGTATCTACCTCAAAAACCTTAAAAATAAATTTTTTTTTACTAATAAGTAGTGTGAATTATAAAAGAATACATTTACGTGAAGTACGAAAAAATATGAGAAAAATATTTTTTTTTAATAAATAGTATGATTTGTAAAAAAATGTATTTACGTCAAATAAAAATGTGGTACTTGTGGCGAATACATTCTTTTAAAAATCAGACAGTTTATTAAAAACAAATTTTCTTTCTTTCTATCAAAAAAATTAAAAAAATATTTTATTATTACATACTCTGATTTATAAAAGAATGTATCTACCTCAAAAACCTTAAAAATAAAAAAAAATTAATAGATAAGTAGTGTGATTTATAAAAGAATACATTTACGTAAAGTACGAAAAAAAATTAGAAAAATATTTTTTTTAATAAATAATATGATTTGTAAAAGAATGTATTTACGTCAAATACAAATGTAGTACTTGACGTAAATACATTCTTTTATAAATCAGAGCATTTAATAAAAAACAAATTTTCTTTCTTTCTACTAAAAAAATTTAAAAAAATATTTTATTATCACATACTTTGATTTATAAAAAAATGGATCCACGTCAAGAACAAAAACAATTTGACAAAATATTTATTTTAACCTAAGATTTTTACATTAAAATAAAATAAATTAACGTCGATTATGATTTATTTTATTAACTCTTTTATATTTTTTCAGATATTTTACACTTTTGAAATTAATATTCTGCTTTTTGATACCCACTTGGATCCCCGTTTACTTTTGGGGTGAAACCTGGTTTTATTCCATGTTGGTACAATGCTTTGCCAGGTATACACTCTCATTACACTTTACATGGTTTGTAAACAGCGCAGCTCATTTGTATGGAAACAAACCCTACGATCTGTAAGTCAATTTTTTATTTTGGATTTTCTTAATTAAAATTACCAAATACTCCATTCATTTTCAATACGGAGCGCGCGTATACATTCTTCAACACGTGATCCGCACGTGAACAGCTAGATAGAAGCGGAAGTGAGCGTTTGGATTTAGTTTATTTTGTGACTATCCAAGGCACTTTTAACACAAGTGATTCTCAACCTTTTTTTTTTGTCGCGGTACACTTTTAACAATTTCAAAATTTGGCGGCACACCAACTCTTAGTTTTTGTGTTATAATGAATAAAAAATAAATTTTATTGTATGCATTTCTAAAATTTCGCGCCACATTTCTAGAATTTCGCGGCACACTTCAAGAATTTCGCGGCACAGAAAAGTGCCGTGGCACAGTGGTTGAGAATAACTGATATATACGAATGTCGACTAACAACCACCAGTATTATCGCGAATTTGCGTGCGCCATTTAAAAAATGAATGTAGTATAGTTAAAGCGTGATTATTTTCATGAAAAATTTACATTTAACACAAACGTAACGATCACAGCAATCAAGTTACCTAAATAATGCGTAAATCCACTTACGCAAAATTCAATCTACGTAAATATTGAACTTTGCGTAATTTTTAAATTGATTAAGTGAAAATTCGTAAGAAACTGTAAGAAAGTATCAAAAAAAAACTGAAATAACATTTTTTAAATTAAATACGTAACTGCGAATTTGCGTAAAATGGGTATTACGTAAAACGCGTATTACGTAAGTCGTTACGAAATTGATAATTGACGCATTTATAATTTTAATTTTAGACAAATAAATCCCAGAGATTTGCGTAAATTGCGTATTACGTAAAACACGTATTACGTAAGTCGTTACAGTGTAACGAAATTGATAAATGACGCATTTATAATTTTAATTTTAGACAAATAAATCCCAGAGAAAATCTATTCGTATCTCTGGTGGCGATGGGAGAAGGTTGGCACAATTACCACCACACTTTCCCATGGGATTACAGAGCGTCCGAGTTGGGAAAAGCGAACGTAACTCTACTGTGGTTACACTTTTTCGAAAAAATTGGTTGGGCTTACGACATGAAGCGGCCTTCGGACGAATTGGTGCAAATGGTCAGGAAAAGACGGGGAAACTGCTGCGATCACGCCGAAATTTCGGAAAGTGAAGATTTTGAAAAAACACGTTGACTGCTTTAATTGAATGATTTATTTTGTAATTATGATACTTTTAAGGAATTATTTTATGAATTAAGGGGTTAATTAATCAATAACGCATGAATTAGTATTTTATGTCATTGTAATACTCAGGGCCGGATTATTATATGGACAAAGGAGACAAAATTTTAGGGCTCGTGTTTTAAAAAAAAAACAAAATAATTTTAAGCATGAAATTTTGTAAGCTCAGTTAATTTGACCACAAAGGGCCCGAAAATTTGGGGCCCCGATATGTGGCTTAATACGGCCCTGTTAATACTACCGCATTGGTACGGATATTTTTTGACCAATTAATTTTTATGAAAAAATATATTTTTTTATAAGAATTAATAATTTTAAAAGCAAAATCAAAAAAATAGCAAATTTCGATTTTTTTTATTGAAACATGAGGCTAGACTTTAAAATGAAACATAAATTTTATTTTTCTGTATAAAAGCAATAAATATGTATATTTTGTGAAATAATAAAAAGTAATTTAAAACTTTGTAAATATTGCTATTATTTATTGTTTTCTCTTAATGATAAGGTTTATTGCAAAGCATTAAATTGCAAAGACAAGGTGTCAATTATTATCGTAATGAATTGCAAAAATTCTTGAGGAAAAACATGGTTTAAAAGTCGGGTTAAAAATGTTTTTGCTTTTTTCCAGTTTTCAGGTGTAAGTTTCGTTCGCCATTGCAAGGAGCATTTTCATTTCAAACGTGAGCGCGACTAACCACCAAAAGAAAGACAATTTATACGTATTAAAATCGTCCTAAAGTACAGTCGAACTTCCCTAAGTCGAATCATCATGGCTCACTAAAAAAATTCGAGATAAAAAAAATTCCATGCGGTGCAAAAGTTTGCGATAAAAAAGCAAAAAAAAAATACGATACTGAAAAACTAATTGTACAAGTTCGAGTTATGGAAGTACGACTGGTTATTGCAAAGAAAATACGCAAAATAACAACTGATAAACAACTTGCAAGATGGAAGCAATATATAAAGGAAAAAAAAACTAGTGGGATAAAGTTATTATTAATAATTTTGACAATCCGTAGATAAGAGTTGCGGTTATTTTATTATCCACCCAAATTGCGGCTTTTCAATGACAAACCAAATTTAGTTGCAACTTGTGCAATTATTTCGCAAACAAAATTACTAGCAATTATGTTTTAGAAATGTGACAAATAAATTACAATATAGCAAAAGAGAAATTGTGGTCTTTTATTTTGTGATAAGAAAAAGTTTTCCTGCACATGCAACTTCATGGCGTGTAGAGGGCGTGGTAAAAAATAGTTTTTTAAATTAAATGCGATTTTTTTTATAAAAGAGACGGCTTATCATTTGTTTTAAATAAATTATAAATTGTAATAAAATTTTTTCATTGAGCTGGTTTTATTTTTTTTTTAATTTTATTAATTCAGGGCCGGATTAAGCTACATAAGTGCCCCATTTTTCAGTATTTTTATTAAAAAAATTATCTTTTACCCAAAAAACGAGATCTTTTTTTGTTTATTTAATAATGCGGCCCTGACTTTATAAAAAAAAATCGGATGTGGTCACCACCTGACTTTATCATAATTTTTTTTTTAAATGTAGATTTCTTAAAAAATGATAACAAAATTTGTATTTAATTTTATTGTTTTTCTGCTATTTATTACAAAGAAAACAAGATTGTTGTTTAAAAAAAAACAAAAAAGCAATTGATTACAAAATATTTAAATAAAAAAATTATTCCATGCAAAAAAAAAATTATGTAACGTAAATAAAAAACGACAAAATAAATAATTAAATATCCATTTAAATATGACATAAATTTGGAAGGATAATATTTATGCTAAATATAATAATTTCTGATTTGTTTTTAATTGCAATTTGCGTATGTTATGTTTATAAAAATAATTTGCATGTTGGATTTTTTATAGATTAACCATGCCGAAGGTCATTTTATAAAAAAAAAATTTTTTATACAAATTGAAAAACAATAACGCCATGGCAAGCAAAAATTTACAAAACTTGACGTGGGGAATATTAAAACACTAAAAAATTAAAATATGATGAAGATCGAACTCAAAATCTTGTATGTGTTAAGCCTGTAAGCGTCGTGGTTTTCATTTTATACGCTAACTAAACTAAATTTAAAAAATACTTAATGCTGGCTAATAAAAGGCAATTTTTTTAAAGATACTTAGAGAAAATTAAATAAGAAAGATGATTTATCGTGGGAGTTACATATTACCCATGTAACCGAGATACGGTCATGCGCGATATTTAATTAAGACGTTGTAATTTAAAAATCTTTAAATGAAAATACAAATTTACAAATTTTGTGTCAACTTTGTTAAAAAAATCTTTCACTTTAAGCTGCTTTAACTTTGACGCCCCTACTTCAAAATTAGGATTTTTAGACATTACATTACGCAAAATTTTATTGCTTTTACGATAAATTTTGTTTTATAACAATTTAGACACAAGGAACAAAATTAAAAAAGTTGTGTCTATCTAAACGCAAAATTACGAATTTAGTATTAACTTTGTTAAAAAAATCTTTCACTTTAAGATGCTTTAACTTTAAGACTCCAACTTCAAAATTAGGATTTTTAGACATTACTTTACGCAAAATTGAATTGTTTTTATGATAAATTTTGTTTCATGACAATTGAAACAAAATTAAAAAAGTTATGTCTATCTAATCGCAAAATACGAATTTTGTATTAACTTTGTTAAAAGAATTTTTCTCTCTGAGATGCTTTAACTTTGATAACCCTACTTCAAAATTAGGATTTTTAGCATTACTTTACGCAAAATTTTATTGTTTT
>JARJDX010110470.1:0-11939 GCA_030264735.1 Gymnusa sp. GC000175 | reverse complement strand
AATGGTTTGGCCGATTTTAAATCGCTTTACAGGAGGCTGTAAACAATTGTTTTCGCTACAACATGTATTTAACAGAATATATTTTTGTTTTATTCTAGGCTCAAAATAGGCAGCCAAGTGAGATTTCAAAAATCGTGGGTTTTTAAAGGTTTTTAATTTTGGAAAATATTTAGCTTGTATCTTTGAAACGGTTTGTCCGATGTTAAATCGTTTTACAGGAGCCTGTAAACAATTGTTTTAGCTACAAAAAGTATTTAACAGAATATATTTTTGTTCCATTCTAGGCTCCAAATAGGCAGTCAAGTGAGTTTTCAAAAATCGTGGATTTTTAGAATTTTCCAATTTTGCACAACAATTTTTTGGAAAACTAAGATTATATTATCAAAACTGATTAAGGAGTCGTGAATAGCATACTTTTCTTTTTTAGAAAATTAGGACCTTAATTGAAAAAATGGATTGCTGAGTCGTGATCAACTTACTTTTTTTAATGTTATATTTCTTCTTATTGGGACTTACATGTTCCGTAGGTTGCGCTGTTAATTCATCAATATGCCGTTGGTTACATTTAAAGAATGTATGAATCATCGTATTATTTTCGACATTAATGTCATTTTAACTATTCATCAAAACTGATTAAAGAGTCGTGAATAGCATACTTTTCTTTAAAAAAAAGTTAAATTTGAAAAATTCGTGTTTTTTGTTACCAAATGTAACCAGTTTTGCACAAGAATTTTTAGAAAATTAGGACCTTAATTAAAAAATGGATTGCTGGGTCGTGATCAACTTACTTTTTTTAATGTTGTATTTCTTCCTATTGGGACTTACATGTTCCGTAGGTGGCGCTGTTAATTCATCAATATGCCGGTGGTTACATTTAAAGAATGTATAAATCATCGTATTATTTTCGACATTAATGTCGTTTTAAAAAACTCTTTTAATATTATTTTTAAGTTGATTATGTTTAACGTTTATTTTATCGTATCATTTTTAAGAACTGGACGTCAAAGTTTTAGTACAGTAGAAATTTGTTAGGTGTCGCTTGCTATTCTGTAAGTCCCAATATTGTCAAAAAATTACCTCATTACCACCTTAATAATTTAATTATAAAAAATTAGAAAAAATCAGAAGGACAAAAAAGATTAGATAGAATACAGTAGAATCGAAATTTGTTTTGTAACAAAGATTTATGTCAAAATTTTTTTTGCGTTGAATTGGTATGAAAGACTCGTTGAAAGTTATTTATTTAAAGCTTAACATGTCAACGCGATATCGAAAAAGTGATAATAGAAACCACCGTAAAATCTTGTGCAAATTCCTATATTTATTTAAAGCTTATGAATGACGCGCCCAAATTTAACACCTGATATAAAATAATTTATGAAAGGTTATATTCTAATTATTGCGATTTAATTGCTTGCTAATTAATTAATGAACAAAATTAATGATTGTTTTTGGAAATGATTAATAATTCTTTATTTGTGTCTTTATCTTACAGGTGAGTGAGTCAACAAAATGTTAAAAGTCAATCGTCTGGATCTGTTACGGACAAGACGAAAAAAACAGGTATCTGTATCTATTTTGGAACTATGTCTTGTAGTTTACTTATCAAAACGAGTCGAGAATGACATGGGTGTTGTGTCCTTACAAGATATTCAGACGACTGTCTGCATCCAGTCTGCAGTTTGACAGGAAAAATATTTTACAAATAATACGAATCATAATTTTATGAATGTACATAAATCATATTTTAATTATTCTCTTTGTACTTTATGATGTAAAAATTATAGTAAATTCCGGCGTATAAGACGACCTGCTTGCAAAACGAGGTGCAGTCTTCAAGTAAGCTGCTAGTAATTTTTTTGCATTTGGTTTATTGATTTAAAAGACGACCCTGCCATTTTGTGTTTGTTTACGTTGGCAATTTATAATGCAAACAAAACAAATGAAGAAAACTTGCAGATCGTAGCCATGGTGATGTATTTAGATAAATCATTCTTTGCCTGACTAAATTGCTGGATTTCGGCGTCTTACGACAAGTTAGGTTAAGTTAATTGGCAACAATATTGGCGCAATTATTTCATTTATAATTTTTAATTATCTATAGGCGTTTCAAGCTAAGCGATACACCCTCTAGCGGAGAAAAATGTACTTTTCTCAAAGTGGGTACTTTTTTATTTACTTTTTCTTAAAATAGTTTTGTAGTTTTTAATATCCAAATTTGACGATTCCATTTTATAAAATTTTTGTTTCGTCTTTAAATTGCATTTAATTTAATTTTTTTGTCATCATCCTATTATGCGCTTTAAATTTCTTTAATATTATATATTAATTTGTTTAATTAAATTGTTTATCTTGTATGGAAGAAATGAGACAACGCCCTATAATTGAATCGATGTTTAAGTGAAAATATTAATATTAAAATGAAAATTATAAAAGCTCGCTCGACGTTGATGTATTGAGATCGTTGAAAACACGTGGAAAATTAAGTGGAAACTTTTTTAAAGTAGACGCAAAAATTTTTTAGTAGCTCCAAGTGTTACCAATTAATCTCCCATGAAAATCAGGTTTTAACGCCGCGTCCTTTCAAGCTTCAATAAACTTGCCCAATAAAAATATGTTGATCACAATCAATTTTAAAACTCACGCCACACGTATGTAAAAAACGCACTGAACGTCTTAATCTGTAGCTAGAGATTTAATAAAAACTATTATTGATTGCCAGTTTTTTTGTACTCTATTTTCTTGTAATCAAGAGAATGCGAATTGACAGAATATCTGATATTGAATTGGAAAAAATTGCGTCGACACAACACGCGGATATTAATAACATCCGATGGTCAAAGTGTCATCCAGACATTATCGGACACTTGTCACTTAATTTAAAGCATCACACACTAATGAGCGTTACAATTAAATTAACATATTATTATTTAGACGGGACTTGTTTGCCTTGTAAACTTCTAATTAATCAATTAAAATTGTTCAAAAAATTCCACAACTACTTCTTATGACATACCAGACATTAGGTGACTCCTGTCAATCATTTAAGAATACTTTATTTACCTGCCAATTGTCCCAATCGTCAAGGGATGCTCACAACAAGTATCTATTTAATTCTACAAATATCTACCTAATCCTATGTTTGCTGACACTTTTCTGCACAACAATAACTTAATCTTTTAACTGCAAAATTTTGTATGAATGAAAAATAATTTTTAAACACATTCTTGGAAGGCGTTTTTAAAATCATTTCAAATCAGTTTGAATTTAATGTCTTAACAATAATTAAACGGTCAAATGGTTTTCAGTTAATTCATCATAGCTCGGAATGCTCCAACTCAAATGGGCCTCAATGTCTTAAAGTGAGAGTGACATGACCTGGCTTCCAGCTGCTCTTCAGGTCACTTTAACAGCATCTGCATATAAAGATTGATTAACCAAATAGGAATTTTTGGGAGATTTATATTGTTGTAATAATGTATGCTATAAAATGTATGAAGAAATTTTTATTTTTTAATTTTATTTTTTTTTCAAACGGGAAAATGAGTTAACGTCTTGTAATTGTAATAGGAAAACTTATTTCATTGCCTAATCTGCACTAGTATGTATTGAAGAGAACGTTATTTTAAGAGATTTTCAAATTTCAATTTCCAAAATGATCAAAAGTAAAAAATGTCATCCGTTTTTCATCGATACAAAGACTAAAGCAAAGTAAACTGCTCGTATATCCTTTAATTCTTAACTAAAATGATCCATAAATAATTCATTTTGTAGCCAAAAACGCTAATTTAAGTCCACGACAACAAATTTGAAATCGGTTTGGCGCAGTTTTTGGGATATTTTAAAATTATTAAAGTATTTTGAACAAAAGTTTGAAAAATCAAGTGAAAACTGATCAAAATGCAACAAATAAATAGTTTTTGGTAATAAGTCAAAAAGGTAAGAAATGTGTGTGTTGTTTAACGGAATACTCACAATTGTGCTTAAAACGACATCCAAAGGTGTAAAATATTTTCAAATTTTTTTTTTTCAGGATAACTTTACCATTTATCTAACTTACAAATTACAAAAACTTAAAGCGAAGTTATTGAAGCTACTTTTTAATTAAGACTAAAAAAAGTAATTATCCTTTCATCAAAAAAAAATGGTGTTTTTAATTTTAATTTATAATATTTTCGTTGTTAACGACATGAAAATTCGAGATTAATTAATCTTATACTGTAGACAGTTTCCAGATGTATGTAAGTATACGTATTGAATTAAATTAAGCTGCAGATAGCTAATTAAATAGCTAAATTGAATAGGGATCCGTTGAAAAACAGCACAATTCATCATATTACAAGATACATGATCTACCATTCCAGAAATCCACCAAATTTACATATGAGAAAGGATATCCTCTTCATGTTACCATTGTTTTACACCAAATTTAATTAATTTGTATTAAATTTAATTCGTATCTAAGACGAAATCAAGTAGAATTGATATTAAAAAATTAAAATTTAGACACAAAATTATTGTTAAATAAAATAAAATCTATAAATTGTTGTTACGTTAGGTAAATTTTCATTTCTTTATTGATGTTCTAAAATAAAATTTAACGCAGATTAGGATTTTAAAATCGTTTTTTAATATTTCTTTAGGTTCTCATGCTATCATTTAATGCGTTGCGATATTTCTTATTTAGGGGTTGTAGAATTAGAGAATGCAGAAAACAGTGAAAGAGCAAGGAAGGAAAATGTACTTTTAACGTTTTTAATATAAAATTTAATGCTAAATAGAATTTTAAAATCAGTTTTTCAATACTTCTCCAGGTTCTCTTGATTTTACTTCATAAGTTGTGATTTTTCCATAATACAATTAAAGAAGGTAAAAAGAAGAGAAAAAACAAGGTAAGAAAATTAGTTTCAACGCTTTTAATACAAAATTTATTGGTTAATAAATTTTTTACTATTACTCCATAAGTTGCGATAGTCTCCATTTGGGTATTGTAGAATTAAAGAAGTTAAAGAAGGGTAAAAGTCAATAAGGAAAAATTCAATTTGATTTAATTTCCCACCCTGGAAATCAGCACATAGCACATAATCGCTGACGTCCATGGGCTGGCTCCCACTTGTATTAAAGTCTGCCAAGGCCCATGAACATAATTAAAAAAATGTTAAAGTAGTCATCAGGATTGTATTTAAAGTCAAAAGAGCTTTTAAAGTAAAAAAAGCTTTTGGGAACCGTGAAACTTGTGTCAGAAGTCAAAAAATGTTGAAGTTGTCGTCAGGATTGTGTCCGAAGTCAAAAAAACTTTAAATAATCTAAGGGCTTGTTTTGGTAATCGTTAGGTTTGGGTCAGAAGTCAAAAAAGATTTTGAAATTCGGCTTATATGTTGAGGTAGCTTTGTTTGGTAATCATCAGAATTCTATCTATCAGAATTCTATCTGAAGTCAAAAAAGCTTTAAATTTTCGCTAAGCTTTGTTTTATAATCTACAGGTTTTTGTAGTAAGTCAAAAAAGCTTTTGAGGTTCGTTAGGCTCGAAGTAGTCGTCGGGATTGTGTCAGAAGTTAAAAAAGCTTCAAATAATCTTAGGGCTTCTTTTGATAATCATTAGGTTTGTGTCGTCGGGTTCGTTAGGCTCGAAGTAGTCGTCGGGATTGTGTCAGAAGTTAAAAAAGCTTCAAATAATCTTAGGGCTTCTTTTGATAATCATTAGGTTTGTGTCAGAAATCAAAAAAGCTTTTGAAATTCGGCTAGTATGTTGAGGTAATCGTCAAAGATTTGTTTGGTAATCATCAGGTTTGTGAAAGAAGTTAGGCTTTTGTCAGAAGTCAACAAATATTGAAGTAGTCATCAAGATAATGATCAAAGTTAAAACATATTAAAATAATCGTCGGGTCTTGTTTGATAATCGTCAGGTTTGTGTCAGAAGTCAAAAAAAGTTTTTAAGAATCGTTATGGTTGTGTTAAAATTTAAAATATGTTGAAGTAGTTGTCAACACTGTATCTGAAGTCAAAAAAACTTTAAATAATCGTCGATTATTGTTGAGTAATCAATAGATTTGTCAGAAGTCGCAAAAGTTTTACGATTCGTTAGGCTTATGTTAAAAGACAAAAAATGATGAAGTTGTCATCAGGATTGTATCCTTAGTCAAAAAAGCTTTAAATAATCGTTAGGCTTTGTTTGGTAATCGTCAGGTTTGTGTAGTAAGTCAAAAAAGCTTTTGAGGTTCGTTAGGCTTGTGTGTAAAAAGTAAAAAAATGTATATGTAGTTGTCAGAATTGTAGCAGGAGTCGAAAAAGCTTTCAATAATCGTCGGGCTTTGTTTGAAATCGTCAGGCCTGTGTAGGAAGCCAAAAAAGCTATTGGAAACCGTATTCGTCAGAATTATATCAGAAGTCAAAAAAACTTTGAATAATTTTAGGGCTTCTCTTGGAATCGTTATGTTTGTGTCAAAAGTCAAAAAAGCTTTTGGTGTTCAGCTTGTATGTTGAGGTAGTCGTCAGGTTTGTATCCAAAGCTTTGTTTGGTAATCATCAGGTTTGTGATGAAAGTTAGGCTTTTGTCAGAAATCAACAAATATTAAAGTAGTGATCAGGTTTAGGACCAAAGTAAAAAAATAATAAAATAATTGTCGGGCTTCGTTTGATAATCGTCAGGTTTGTGTCAGAAGTAAAAAAAAGTTTTTAAGAATCGTTTTGGTTGTGTTAAAATTCAAAATATGTTGAAGTAGTTGTCAACACTCCATCTGAAGTCAAAAGAACTTTAAATAATCGTCGATTATTGTTGAGTAATCATCAGGTTTGTGTCAGAAGTCGTAAAAGTTTAACGATTCGTTAGGCTTGTGTTAAAAGACAAAAAAACGTTGAAGTGGTCATCAGGATTGTATCCTTAGTCAAAAAAGCTTTAAAAAATCGTTAGACTTTGTTTGGTAATCGTCAGGTTTGTGTGGTAAGTCAAAAAAGATTTTAAGGTTCGTTAGGCTTGTGTCAAAAGTAAAAAAATGTTTATGTAGTCGTCAGAATTGTAGCGGGAGTTGAAGAAGCTTTAAAAAATTGTCGGGCTTTGTTTGGAATCGTTAGGTATGTGTAGAAAGTCAAAAAAGCTTTTGGGAACCGCGAGAAGTCAAAAAATGTTGAATTAGTCGTCAGGATTGTGTCAAAAGTCAAAAAAAGCTTTAAATAATTTTAGGGCTCCTTTTGGTAATTGTTAGGTTTGCGTCAGAAGTCAAAAAAGCTTCCGGAGTTCAGCTTTTATGTTGAGGTAGTCGTCAGGTTTGTATCCAAATCTTTGTTTGGTTATCATCAGGTTTGTGATGGAAGTTAGGCTTTCGTCAGAAGTCAACAAATATTAAAATAATCGTCGGGCTTCGTATGATAATCGTCAGGTTTGTGTCAGAAGTCAAAATAAGTTTTTAAGAATCGTTATGGTTGTGTTAAAATTCAAAATATGTTGAAGTAGTTGTCAACACTGTATCTGAAGTCAAAAGAACTTTAAATAATCGTCGAGTATTGTTGAGTAATCATCAGGTTTGTGTCAGAAGACGTTATAGTTTTACGATTCGTTAGGCTTGTGTTAGAAGACAAAAAAATGTTGAAGTGGTCATCAGGATTGTATCCTTAGTCAAAAAAGCTTTAAATAATCGCTAAGCTTTGTTTGGTAATCGTCAGGTGTGTAGTAAGTCAAAAAAATTTTCGAGGTTCGTTAGGCTTGTGTCAAAAGAAAAAAATGTTTAGTATTCGTCAGAATTGTAGCGGGAGTTGAAAAAGCTTTAAAAAATCGTCGGGCTTTGTTTGGAATCGTCAGGTCTGTGTGAAAGTGAAAAAAGCTATTGGAAACCGTGAGAAGTCAAAAAATATTGAAGTAGTCGTCAGAATTATATCAGAAGTCAAAAAAGCTTTAATAATCTTAGGGCTTCTTTTGGTAATCATTAGGTTTGTGTCAGGAGTCAAAAAAAGTATTTAAGAATCGTTATGGTTGTGTTAAAATTTAAAATATGTTGAAGTAGTTGCCAACACTGTATTTATTTAAAAAATCGTCGGGTTTTGTTTGGAATCGTTAGGTATATGTGGAAAGTCAAAAATTTTTTCGGATTTGTGAGTTTTGTGCAGAAGTAACAAAATATTATATTAATCGTTAGGATTACATTCACAGTCAAAAATTCTTTAAATAAAAGTTGGGCTTCGTTTAGTAATCGTCGGGTGAGTGTCATAAGTCAAAAAAAGCTTTTGGGGTTCGTTGGGATTGTGTTAGATGTCAAAAAATATTGAAATATTCGTACGAATATATTTAAAGTCAAAAAAGTTTTAAATAATCGTCGGACTTTGTTTGGTAATCGTCAGGTTTGTGGTAGTCAAAAGAGCTTTAAGCTTTGCTTGGTAATTGTCAGGTTTCTATAAAAAGTTATCTCTGTAGAAATAATGAAGGCAAAAATGGGTGAAAGTCATTGAAGAAAAAATTTAATTGTAACGTTTTTAATGTAAAATTTAATGCTGATTTTAAAATAGCTTTTTTCCAATATTTCTGCAGATTCACTTGCTATTACTCCATAGGCTGTGATATTACCCATTTGGGTATAGTAGAATTAAGAAGGCAAAATAGGGTAAAAGAACAAAGAAGAAAAGTTTAATATTGACGTTTTTAATGTAAAATATATTGCTGATAAAGATTCTAATAACGAGTTTTCAATATTTTTCTAGATTCTCTTGCTATTACTCCATAAGATGTAATGTTCCCCATTTACATATTATAGAATTCAAGAAGTCAAAAACAGGATGTAAGAGCAAGGAAGAGGAAAATTTAATTTTAACGTTTTAAATAAAAAATTTAATGCCAATTGTAATTCAAAAATCGTTATTTTTTAAATTTTGTTTAGTTCCTTGGTTATCCCTGCAAACATTTCTCATATTTAAAATTACAGGTTACCGAGGTAAAATTGCCAGAAATTTTAATAATTATTAAAAAAAGCAATCAAACAAGTAAAATTTATGCTAATTAATTTTGTCAACGTAAAGGGTCGTCCTATACGCCAGTATATACTGCATTAAATTTTATTTTTTAAATATAAATAAAAACGCCAATGATAAACTAACGAAAGTGTAAAAATTCCAAAACTCATTCAATTTCTTGTATTTTATTAAAAGTAGCAACTTGTATGCACGTCAAGGCTCACGTTCATTCCAAAAACCCTCAAGGGACTAAACTCTTTGACAGGAACATCTTTCCAACTAGCTAACAATTTGATGTCACTTGTCATCCCGTCTCACTACAGCTATTCAACTAGGAATTCGCATCTCAACATTTCCCATCGCAAATTTAACATTTCCAACGGGAAGAATTTTATTTAATAACAAAAATATAATTTTCGTTGCAGCCCCAGAGTATACCTATAATTAAATAAACAATTATTGAATTGGCCGTTGAAAAATAAAAGAATTATTTTTTAATTTATTTTTTATGTGCTTGTATAAAGTTTTATTACAAGTGTAAAACTGTGAAATCAAAATTGTGTTTAAAAAAAAAGTTCAAAAGCGTGATTGGTGTTTAAAAAGGGGGGAGTTAAATCGCTGTAAACCCGAATATAAACCGCTATTACGCTACTTTTGACTACTTGATGGGTTAATCAGTCATAATATAAAGGCAGATTAATTTAGCGCTCAACGGGTTACAACCCACGGTGACGGAATCACTGTACTTAGACATTAATGGCATGTAAATGTAATTGATTGTGTCCCGCGGCCTGATTTTGAATAATTATCGGGCAATTTAACCTTTTCACATCTGCGTAGAGGAATTGTGCGAAGAGATTTCTATTTATGTGCTAATTACGTGCGCAATCTTCACCTCCTGACGTTACGGATGTGCTCAGAGTGTCGGAACTCCTGCTGTTTTCCCGGGCTCAACCCATCAGGAGGTGATAATATGCTAATTTGCCGTCACTCCACTAGACAATAATCCGATACACAAGCAGTTTTCATTTTCCCGGAGCGAAACTCGTTTATATTTTCCTTTTTTTATCGATTCCCATAAGTTTTTTTTAAAAAACTTTTTCATACATGTACGTGATTTATTTCAATCTTGATCTTTTTCATTTTCTACATTGAGTTTGAACAACACCCCAATTTATAATAATTGCTCAACACGACGATTCGGTAATTATATTTGTTTCTAAATAATTGTTTCTTAACACGAACAAGAATATCTACAAAACATTATTCTTCTTGCACTTTTTTCCTTCACTTTCAACACTTCATTACACTAAAAAATACTAATAAATCTTATTCAGACTTTTCCCAATTAATATCAAAAAACATTTATTCACCTTATAACGAATGGATATAATAAAAAAACGTTAGCAAAAAATTTGTAGCAACATTTGTCCATCATATCTTCGGATGGATAATATTTTATTGAAATAATTTCTAAACTGTTTAGAACTGTGAAAATTTTTCAGCTGAATCTATGTCAGCACAGAAATCTACTCAATATTTTAAATTTAACCTAGTCTCTACTTTTAATAATAAGAAAGATAACCATAGTAGGCTACGCAATTTAGACCACCCTGTATATGGAAATTATTCCAGTTTTTTGCATGGGTTTACCGATTTTAATTCGAGCAGGAGGTTGTAGACAATTGTTTCAGTTATGAAATGTTTGTTACTAAATATACGTTTGAGCTAAATTAACTTTAGAATTAACTGTCAAGTAAAATTTTAAAATGGCAGACAGTCTTAGAATTTTTACAACTTTGGACCGAAACGTTTTGAAATCGCAAAATGGGTTACAGGGTCGTTATCAGCATGCATTTTTTCACAAAATATGCGAAAAAGAGTAATTTGTGATTTTTATGTGACCAAATGTATGACAGTTTTTCCGTGAATCTTTGGAAGCGGTTGATTGCGTTCCTTTTTTGAATTACTTTTATATTGTGCATTTAATAAATATCGTTTAATCATTTTGAAGTACAGAGTTTAGGCACAATGTGCTACATATCGTATTTTTTTTTTTAAATTTGAATTTTTTTTTCAAATTTTAACTTCTTTTGATTTTATTTTTTGGCCCTTTGAGAAATCAAGAGCTCTTATTGAATAAGAGATTTTGAAAAGTGCGGCTTCCGGTGTTAATCTGCATTGAGTGTTACCGTCCACATCACGCTGGGTTCCCGATGGCGGTCCTGTTTACTCAGGGGTTCCCAGTGATCCATCAACCTCCCCGTCAGTGCCCATTAGCACGCTCACATACTCCCGAATCCCGGTTTATGCCACCACACTCCGAGTTACATTCCCTATTGTATCGAGTTACTATTTATACCGTATCAGAGTCTCTATACGCACTGATTATAACACCACTATGGCTAACAAAAACTTTTTACAAATCCCCTTTAAACACCCCAAAGGAAATTTGCAACGTTTTTTCATATTTAATAATTATCTACTACAAACACTTTTTTAACTCCAATTTCGGAAGGAAAATGTTTTAAAAATATATTAAAAATAATAAATTACTTACTTATACATCAGGTATATTTTGTCTTATGATGAAGTAAACAATTTAGATCAGGGGTTCTCAAACTTTTTAAATGTTGTACCACTTGAAAACAACAAAATACAAAATGTACCACCTATGTCTAAGTAATGAAGAAAATGGAAATATCATCATAAGGGATACAAGGGATCAAAAACATCAAAATTTAATATCAATTCCTCAAATTTAATTTATTAACAAAAACTTTGAAAAAAAAATAGTTTTTGTTAATAAATTAAATTGGAATTGATATTAAATTTTGATGTTTTTGATAGAATTTTAACATTTTAGTTAAAAACACAACAAATGCAAACTATTTCATTCATAAGCGGATGATTTTGGTTAAAATTACAATAATTTTTGTCAAATTTGAACGTTTTTCATTAAAATTTTGGGTAAAATTTGTGCAATTAATATTAAATTTTAT
>JARJDX010110404.1:0-10576 GCA_030264735.1 Gymnusa sp. GC000175 | reverse complement strand
TTATGTGCAGAATAATATTTATTACTTAAATGATATGATGACAGACCAGACAAATACATGCCAAGGGTAGATCAGAGATTCTACGAATACATGCACCTAAATTACATATTTATGCAAAACAACATTAAACAAACTTACAAAAAAATGATTAAAAACACATTGTGATTAACGCTGCAGAATTTATTTTTTTAAATTTATGTACGTGCTCTTTCATCTCTAATGTACTTAATATGTAATTTAATTTATTACATAAGTGTTAAAATTGTAACGTATAAAGCGATTGCAATAATAAATTACTACCATGCAGACTTATAATAAATGTCAACGAAATCTATATTAATCTAGCTAAAGTTCATCTATTCAATTCAATTTGCATTAACTTAAGAGGTACTTAACTTCGTTATAATTAATTGGGATTATATAAATGCAGATATTAGTCTACGAAACATTTCTTTGAATTTGCGTTTTCTTTTGGGAAGTGATGTGAGCATGGCGATTTTATCCATCTGATAGAATATGGCCAGCTGTATAGTGGTACCTCGCTTAACGGGCACCTTTCAAATCGAGTAATTCGAGGTTTTGCATACGCAACTAGTGATGAGTAGAGGGTAAGTCCCGTATTGTGTTTGGCCCTCGTTTTGCTTTATTTAATGATAATGCTGTGCCGTATTTTTACCAAATTTTGAAGCGTCGGTCGGGAAAATTGAAATGTTTCTAGCAGCTTTCTAGAAAAAAGAATTAGGCATTTATCATAAATAATACTAAGATTTTTTTATTTTTGACTTGCTTTAGAGCTTTTTTCTACTTCCGCTGCTAGTTTCAGTCAGGTTTTCGTATTTAGCACAGGCACATTTTTTTGGTTACCTTGCAAAAAACCTTTAATATTCTCATAATAATGTATACTAATGTCATATTTATATGTACGTTGGGTTGCTAACCCATAGATAACATACACCACAAATATATTTTTCTCATTGTTGCAGCTCCTTAAACCCTTCACACTTTCTTTGCATCTATAGTTCTTTCGCATCTCTTATTTTTATCCTTATAATTTGCTATTTGCTGTATTTGTCTTGATTGGGTTCCATTTTTCTATCATTTATTCATGTTCGGGCCATGTCCCTGCAACATATAAAAGACTAAATTTTCGTTGCCCCTAAATATTTCTGTCTTTTTTGCCTTGGGAATGCAAAATTTCCAAATTTCTATTTAAATAGAATTATTTGCATCTGAATTTCTGTATAAATAAACTTTAAACTAATAATTTTTGTTTTAAATAGTTACTCTGATGATTGTAAAAGAATGACAAAGTTGGTAAAGACTATGATGGTAAAAGTAATACCTACGTTTTTTACTATACTAAAACTAATAAAAGGCGTACCATGAAACGCTGAGGTGACAGTTAACATCCCGAAAATCAAATTCCCGACAGTTAAAATCCCGACAGGTCAAAATGTAGGCAGGACAAAATTTCAAAATGCCGAAAAATAAATTAAAAATATAATACAATCTAAACGAAAAATCGTTAAAAAATAAATGTTAAAAGAACAATACAATATCCCCCGAGGATAAACTAATAAGTGCAAATTTTCAAGGTTTTTTACCACTGACATGTTAATTACATTCTTTCGATGTAAGTTTTTTCGGTAGGAATAAGACTTTTTATTCTACTCTCGACATAACGCTGCTCTTTTTGGAAATTTTCTAATATCTAATACAGGGCAACATGGCCCCGTAGAACTAAATTTTCCTGAATTTTGTGCTTTCACGTTTTCGTAGATGCGTCAAACTCTTTTTTTTAACTACAAGGGATTTTAACTCTTCTGAATTTTAATTATCGAGATTTTGACTGTCGGGATTTTATCCCTTCTGAATTTTTATAATCGAGATTTTAACTGTTAGGATTTAGGGCCACTAAAGGAGTAGAATTGTCTTGGTTTTTCATTAACCAATTTGCTGCTTCTTGTGCAGTGAGCCGATAATTATATAAAATAAATACAAAGACGCGCGGAGATTGCCAAAACTAAACAACTATTAAGAAGAACTGCCGAAATAAGCATTTAAGGAGAAATCATCGGAAAAACAAGATTAGATTATGTGAATAATAAACATGTGAGGCAAAAATGCAACTTATGATATTGGAAATGGTAAAATTGTAAAATTTTAAATTTACCGCCAATAAGATTTGACAGTTAAGCATAGTAGTTCAAAAAGTTGACATAAAAGCGAAATAAGTTATAATATATAAAAAAGTGTATTCATTAATTTACTAATAAATAACCTATTTAAAATACCAAACAACTGTCTTTTCTTCAGGAAGGGGGCATGATACAGCCAACCGAAAGCAAACAGCTAATCAGAGTGGCAAAAAAAAATGTATCTCGTAATACGAAAAAACCGCCAATAAGATTTGATAGTTAAGCATAGTAGTTCAAGAAGTTGACATAAAAGCGAAATAAGTTATAATATATTAAAAAGTGTATTCATTAATTTACTAATAAATAACCTATTTAAAATACCAAACAACTGTCTTTTCTTCAGGAAGAAGGCATGATACAGCCAACCGAAAGCAAACAGCTAATCAGAGTGGCAAGAAAAGACAAAGTTGTATCTCGTAATACGAAAAAACACAAACGTTAAGAACCACTGACTAGAAGCCCATTTCAGATGATGAAGAAGAAGAAGTAACTTTCTTGTGAGCAACTATTTTAATGCCTTAAGGGTAAATAAATGGATTAATAAAATTTTATGGGATTTAAAGGTGCTTTACGAATGTTTTTTTTTTAGAACTAAACAATTCATCCCGTAAAGTGCTGCCCCCTGCAATTTAGTAGATTGTAATTCAAAATAAAGCCTTAAATCTGAGAACTAAACTAGGCCTTGTTGCCAAACCCAGTGCTAAAAAAATGGTCTGATCCAGTAGAAAGGAAAGAAAACAAGTTACCAGTGTCGCCCGGTATCGCCACGAGAGAAGCAAAGTAAACACAAAGAAAGACCGATGATTTGCAACGTTCTCTTTAGATTTAAACTTTAAAATGTGTTTAATTTTATAATATAAATAAGGCATTCCAAGTGTACCACGTGACCAATACCAATGCTGTTGGCAAGCAAGTCAAGGTTGGTACACCTGATTTTTGTATTAGAATTCAAATACAAAAATCAGGTCAACCAACCTTGCAACAAGTCTTCTGTCAAAACTGTGCATTGAATCTTTAGGTGTAAACACGGTCGTATATACAGGTCTGAAAACCCTATTGCTTGACACGACTCTCTTATGTGTCATCAAACTCGTAGTCCCTCGCTCAGCTACCAGGTAGCGCATGGATCGAAGTATGTTGTCAGGATTAGGCGCCACATCGTTCAAATTTTAAGAACCGCCATACAAACATTGATTGATATTAACCGCACATTTAAAGTGAAATACTTTACTTAAATGTTATATAATACATACATGATAAAATGTCAAAAACACAATAAACAAATTTTATGCGATTTCCCTTGACTCATGCGCCATCCGTGACGTCTTTTAGTACTACGCGACAGTTGACGCTTAGCGGACTCAGTTCTCACATAGGAAACAGCCTCGAGTTTCCAGACCTGTGTATACGACCGTGCTATGGACTAATCTTATCTGGCTGGATCCACGGGATCCCTATTTGGGAGTCAAGCTCTTTCCATCTGGCGGACAATTTGGTACTAACAGCAAGGCCGATAAACAAGCACTCAAACTATAATTGCTTTCAATTATTATTCAGCTTTGCTGCGTGGTACTAAATTGTTCGCTAGATGGAGAGTGCTTTGCTTGAACCGCGAAATGCATTTAAAAAAAGTAGCTATGCAACCCAAAATTTAAATGTATGTTATTCTGGTTGCATATATTAAATATAAAAATTTTGAATAATTATTTCAAAATTTCAATTTTTAAAAAAAATTTTCTTTTTTCTTTCTACATATTATAATAATGCATAAGAAAAAGTATAGTTCTATTAAGCATCACGTAAATACTAATCTTTTATACGAATTGCTTTTAAAATATGAATAATTAAAATGATTTTAAGGACTTGTGGTTAATAACTTGTTAAGTAGAGAGTAAAGCCGGGGTCGCTCTTATAGAATATTTAATTACTTTCATATTAAAGGAGAATTGTATTATTAAATCTAAATGTACTTTGTTTTTGTATACATCAGAGAGAAATATTAATCATGAAATGGGGGTTTGGACCCTTTTTTTAACTCATCACAAATCGACTTGAAAAGAAGGTGGGATTTTTATTTTGGACCTAATTTGGTAGTGGTAAATTCATTAATTTTGTTCATTTGCGTTTCTATCATATGTAATTTATGTAATTATTTATTATGTAACATAAGAATTTATTTAAAAAACCCGCATGGTGTAATTGTGATTATTAAAATGATGTTATGTAAGGGTCAACTTTTAACTTGAGAGTGTTATAATTCCACTTGTAAGTTGATTAATAACGAGAAAGCTCAAGTTAGTGCGTTTTTTAGGAGCTGGAAAATGAAAATTGACGGGCTCTTAGTGTATCTCTAGGAAAAGCCTCGGTACAAATTGTTAAATGTCAACACAAAAGTCTTTTCATAGTAGGCAATTTATAGGAATTGAAAAAGTATGTATTTTTAAAAAGGCCTCTTGGGGTTTGAAGGGTGCAGCATTAGATTACCTCAAATAAACGGACCATTCTATACAACTCACGCTTTTCTTTCCTTACTGTAAATATTTTGTGGTAAAACACCTCACATAAATCGTACATGGGTTGCTACTTACAAGAAATCCCAACTTTTTATAAATTCGAAAATTATCCCAACACGCTTCAACTCCTTTTAATAAAATTCCCACTACAAATCAATAAAAATCACTTTTACCGCACACTAGTATATGTGGTTAAATTTATTTTAGTTTTATTGGTTAAAACCAATTAATTTAAACAAAATTATTTGTTTTCTTTTGTTTTGGCTTTTATTTCGGTGAAAAACATTTATAACCTCAACATGGTAAAACATTCTTTTCTTAATACATAAAGTACTTTTCATTATGATACATCATACAAACTAATTACTTCGGGAGATTAATGGTTTATATTTGTATCGGTCATATGGGGTCAGTTTCAAAGAATGATCTTTATGCACCCTTGAAACTTATATACCTTTTGAGTTTTCACACCAAAAACTTACTACAACTTATTTGTGTACCTGAATTCATAAATAATATTTTGATATTTAATGCAAGACCTATAAATCACTTAAATAATAAAATTTTATTTTAAGAAATAAAAAAAAAAGAATTTTATTTTCTCATATGTTTATAAAGAAATATAAAAAGATTCTCATCCTAAAATTGTAATATTATGTCTTCTTCTTTAATAGTCTGTCGACTTTTTTTTCTTCACAGTTACTTATCCAGCTTCCTCTTCACTAGTTGGGTTGTTGAGTTGTCGTCCTGTAGGTTACTTAGATCAGTGCTACACAAAGTTGTTGTCCGCGGAGAGAATTTCAACAGGACTACAGTAACCGCATACAATTCAACAGTCATCCCGAGCTTGTCGATGAATAGAAATCAGATAATATTCGGAATGAAGTGGAATAAAATAAAAGTAAACAAGAGACAAAAGTAAAAGAGAAAAGGACAAATACAGATCAGGTCAAGCCATAATTGGAAACAAAAATAAAGTAATGGTTTGGCTACTCGCCACATAAAGCAGAGTTAGATATTTCGTAGAATACCTAAAATACCATTAACCATTAGGTTATTGATGAGGTGGTAAGAAGAATGGGGAAGGCGAAGAAGTTTTTTTTAACAATTAAATTCAGAATGGTTTTATAACTATGTAACGTTAAGAGAGATGCTAGATTAAGCTTTAGCAGTTCATAATCCAGGTAAATTAACTGATGAGAAGATGAGCATTAGGGGAAGCAGAATATCGAAAGTTAAGCAACCTGTGAAATTAGTTCTGTACCGCGAAACAACTTTTGAAAACAACCGTTTATAAGCTTAACAATATCTTAGCAATATAAGGTAGATGAGAAAAGGCTAAAAAACTATACATATAAAGCTGAATTATTACTAAATTTAAAATATATCAACTACACTTAAATAGTATATTACAAAATAATTAATTAGTTTTTTATTATAATCTCAGAAGCTGCAAAACAAGGCTTGTGCTCTTATCCAAAATGGTGACAGGTAAACATTGACTGAATTTTCTTTTGCTCAGATTGTTTAAAAGTTTAAAGACCGAACAACTGAGAAATATTTGGTCCTATCTAAAATCTAGAGAAAAGTTGCAGCAAAATAAGAAATGCCACTCAATCAAGGAAGTTGTAAGTTTCATTCAAGAACAAAGCATGTGTAGTGTTGTAGATATGAAGGAACAAGTTTGGACATATAATCAAATAGTAAGTCAAAACGCATATAGGGTTATAGATATTAAGGAATAAGTTCGGACATTTATTCGGAAAGTATAGGCGTAAAAATACAATGAAAGACAGTAGAGCAAGAGGTATGATGCATATGACTAATTAAAAATGCTCGTCGAAAATAAGTTAAGTTGGGAAAAAATTGTAAAAGATGCCAAAACTCATTAGGGTTGTAGAGTTCAATAAAAAAGATAGATAAGAGAAAATGGTAGATCTAGTAGAAAGTGGATAAAAGTAATAGGCAGTAGAGAAATATATAGAACCACAACAAAATTTTGCAATTGTGATCTATTTTATAACAAAATAACAAAATAACTTTATCACGTTTAAGGATTTTCCAGCTCCATTTAAGATTTGGTTGTCTACGCCGTGTTGTTCCTAGCCTTTCAACTTTTCTGCTTTCTGTGACCCTGTGAGTTCTGTTAAAGTACCTGCCACAAAAAACTTGCCGAACATATATGGAGCAAAATCCCAAAGTATTTAAAAACCCAAGAAGCGCTGTAGAATCCAAGGAGAAGAAAGAGCCAGTACATTGAAAATTTGATATTTTTACGTTCTTAATATGAGTAACAGCTATTAGGAAAAGTGCTACGTCACAGAAGAACGGATGTTAAACTTTGACTTTAAAACCTAATTAAATAACATTTACTGCATAAAACAAATGATTGGAGATGTGTGGCCAGAATTGATGAGTGATATGATACTTTTCCTAGATTTTTTGTGGTTTAAATGCATGAATTTTAACTCATGCCGTTGGACCTTTAATATTTTTATTTATTGAAGGTTTTAAGTATATAAATAATGTATATAAATAATGTTGAAGTTCTACAACGTATCTAGAACGTACCAGAAGTGGTGAATAAGGACTCGAATCGGATATGATGAGTGGTGCAGATTACCTTAATTAGTAAAATAGCAAAAAATATTTATAAAGAGCATTTAATGATAAATAAATCTAAAATCTTGAGTTTTGACTATCATCAACTGGAAAGCTACACAGCACACTGAAAAACTGTACAAGGTGAAAGACAGACTAAGATGTTTATTGCTAAGAGCTAAAGAGCCAATCAAAATCTAAAATAAGGTAGTCACTGGTATCCTAACGAAACATTGCCCAGTGAAGTGTTATCTTCACAAGCTCGACAAAGTGGATAATCCACGCGTAGATTGTATGGATTGGAAGATGAAAATAAGGAGCAAACTCTAGGGCAAGGATCGCCTCGTTAATTTAATAGAAATATTGTTGTACATTTAAATTGAATAATTTTTTCAAGAAACTGTCTCGATTATGCCAAAAATAGATTAATCATGTAGTGCACTACATCAGACAAGGGCCAAATACTTTTACTTTGTAATAATCAAATATATCTGGACAGGCTGGAAAAATTAGTCAGTATTTTTATAATTTGGCATAAAATATTAATATTTTAACACAAGCGTTTGTAGTAAAGAGGCAAAAATTCAACATAACCTGCCTACCTGCCACCATAAGCAACAAAACGGGAAATAATAGGCAACATTCCATTTGTATAGTTAGTTGCCTATACAAGCATTATTTTTCTCTTTTGTTTTGTAAGGTTAAGTTAAATTTTATTATAAAACAAAATAATTTATTCATAATATTTAAAAAAAGAATTCGTTCTTGACTATCATCAACTAGAAAGCTACACAGCACACTGAACAACTGTACAAGGTGAAAGACAGGCTAAGATGTTTATTGCTAAAGAGCCAATCAAATCTAAGATAAGATAGTCACTGGTATCCTAACGAAACATTGCCCAGTGAAGTGTCATCTTCACAAGCTCGGTAAAGTGGATAATCCACGCGTAGATTGTGTGGATTGGAAGATAAAAATGACGAGCAAACTCTAGGGCAAGGATCGTCTCGTAAGTTTAATAGAAATATTGTTGTACATTTTAATTAAATAATTTTATCTAGAAACTGTCTCGATAATGCCAAAAATAGATTAAATCATATAGTACACTACATCAGACAGAGGCCAAACACTTTTACTTTGTACTTTTCAATAATGAAAAATATCTGGATAGGCTAGAAGTCAGTATTTTTATAATTTGGCAAAAAATATTGATATTTTAACACAAGCATTTGTAGTAAAGGGGAAAAAATTCAACATAACCTGCCACTATAAGCACCAAAACGTGAATTAATAGGCAACCAACATTGCAATTTGTATAGTTGGTTGCCTATACAAGCATTAATTTTCTCTTATGTTTGGTTAGGTTAAGTTAGGTTTTATTATAAAAAAAATAATTTATTCATAATATTTAAAGGAAGGGAATTCGTTCTAATCAGGTGTTGCTTGTTTTAAAAATAAAACCAAAAATTTGTTTTGTAACTACTAAACGGTTTTAATATGTTAATTTATCTTTAATACAAAAACATTATTAAAAAATATTGTTTGAAACTATGCCGTGATAAATCGCAGTCAATTACTTGTAATTCATTCTAAGCAACGTGGAAAGGTTGTCAAAGTAGATATTTATTACTATTAACGATAAACAATTGATATTTTCTAAATATATAAATGTGCACTGATAAATCATTGGTAGTACAATCACTTAAAAGTACTGTAGCTATTTATAAACATCCTGTATGTCATACATAGCAATTTTAAGAGAGACTCATCGTTGTTTTGATGTTTATTAATTACATGGAATTTAACAACATTTTATGACTAATAAATAGATTACCATAAAAATGAACCGATTTTATTTTATTTTACGTTTAGTTTTGATTAAAATGATTTATTAGAATAATTGATACGGTTAATAAAAAATTATAATTTTTTTAATTTTCAATAAAAAATATTAATGAAAATTATTACTGCGGTAATAAAAAATTATCAAAAATATTTTTATATTTACAATTAAAGTATGGTACTTAATTAATTTTGGAGCAAAATTACATTTTACTGCCTATTTAATATGTAAGCTTTCATTTTACTACATTTTTTTGAATTTATAAAAAAATCTCATGTCATTTCATTAATTTATAATTTTAATATTTTAATTTTAAAAGGGTATAAATGTGTTAATATAAAAAAAATAAACTATTTTTAGGGATGATGGTTATTTTAAACATTAGCCAGAATATTATAATAAGACATTTCAAAATGAGTTTTTTAATTGGCAATTTTCGAAGTGTACCTTTTTCAAGAAAGCCGCTAATATATGAACGTAAATCAGTAAGAGGGATGAAAAATGATCCACTATTCAATGTTGTATACTACAGACACCTAACAACTAAAAATAGTTGCTTTGGTTTCAACCGAATCAACATCATTAACACTCTAAATCATCAGTTTAACCTAACAAAAAATATACAAGACAAAAAATAAAATTAAAAAATGTACACCAAAAAATAACATGATAAATTATCATGGCACATTAAGTTACTAAAAAAACATGAAAATGTACAAGAATACAAAATTGAAATTAGTTTATTTGTATACTGAGTGAACCAAACAATTTCAATATATTTTATGTATACAATTAAAAAACGGAAATATATCATTTTATTATAAAATAAAATTCTTGTAATTTTCATGTTTATTTGGGCTGCCCAGCCACCACGATCTTGAGCTCAGATACCTGGACCGCAGAGCTGCTACACTGGTACGAAGTCAGATAAAAAATCATGTCACTTCAGTGGTTCAGAATCATAGACTGTATATACTCTCTTTCTGTCTCTGTCCCATTTTCTGTACCTGTTCCATCTTCTTTTCTTTTTCTGCTTCTGTTTTTTTTGTTTCTATTTGCCTTTTTTTCGGTGCATTTATTTCTTGTCTTCCGCTATAGTTGTCGATATAAAATTATAATTCACTCAGCGTCGTTTGAGTTTTTCTCCTTTTTACCCCAATGCCATCCACTCCTGGATGAAGGCCATTTCCAATTCCTTCCACACCTTTCTGTCTTGTGCTGTTTTTATCCAATTTTCCCGGCGATTTTTACAATGTCATCCCGCCATCTTTTTTGAGGTCTTCTAGTACTTATTCTAGTTTCCCTTAGTCAGGGGTCGGCAGACTTTTAAGTTAGAAGAGCCAAGTTGTTAAGGAAACAGAATTACAAAGGTATCAGGGAGCCACATACACACGAACACACACACACACAGGTTTGGAAGG
>JARJDX010110394.1:0-11441 GCA_030264735.1 Gymnusa sp. GC000175 | reverse complement strand
GAATTCAATTGCAAAGGCTTGATTTTGCCATGTCCAAATTATATTAAATACAACCTGGTACATTTTAGTAAAATTGCGGATACATGTTTACAAGTTCCACTTAGACCAGCCTTACAACTGCATGAAAAATTGCCAATGGTAACATCATCAACATCACTAATAACGAAATTTCCCCTAATATCATGTGGTTTGCTATTTAAAGCACTGGTCTGTAAACATAATGCCACAATTTCTACATTCCTCTTCTGTTCTTCTTCTTTAATGTTTTTAATGCCACATAATATTATATGCCTGGCATTAAGCACTTCTTCTCCATCTACAAAACATCCACTTTCAGCACTGAAATTTAAATATTTAAGAAGGGTCCCAAGACGTAAAAAAGCTTCTACATTCATATTAACCTAAAAAAGGGAATAAAATATTTCTAATATCAAAAGGAAGTTAAATAATCTGCTTATCGCTTGTACTTAAGATAAGTAATTCCAAAATAAATACAAAATAATAAATAAAACTATTAAAAAGTCACAAATGTCACAAAACAGTTATCCTGAACTATCCTACAAACAGAACAGCTGATCGTAGCTACTGCAGCGCCCCCAACGGTGATTGGAATCGCCCATTGCTAAAACAAAAGAAGAGGAAAGAGCGCTGTGAGTCAACGAGGAAGACGTGCACGCGAAAATATTTTGCGAACAATTGAATTTAGTAAACACAGTGTTTCTGAAGATGCTTACGTAGCATATTATAATAAGTAAGTAATAACTAAATATTTTACTTTTTGACAAACTAATAATAAAATATATGGCAAGATGTTTTAGATTTATTGCTTTTTTATTTATTTCCAGTTTACTTGAAAAAGAATTGCCAAATTTAGAAATTGAAGCAAGTTTACCATCATTTGTCGTGAGTGGAAACCGCATTATCCATGTTTAATACATGTTTAAACAAATGTTATCCATGCAGATACATCTCAACCATTGCAAGGGTCAATTGCAAATATGCAGCAAAAAAAAACAGGGCGTTACATCCATTTTTACAGTTAAATGCCATTTATGTTTTCAAAAATTTACCTTACGAGCACATAGGAAAAAGAAAACAAACGAACATTTTGTTTGGGGTGCCATTTCTGTTGGCATTGGACATTAGCGTAATTGTTGATGGTGGTTGGTCAATACGCAGTTATGGGCATGACTTTTCAGCACTATCTGGAGTGGCTTGCATAATCGGGGAAGAAACAAAAAACTTCTGTATATTGGAATTAAAAATAAATATTGCTTCAGTTGTATCTGGAATAAAAAATTTGCAAAACAACAGGAACAAGTATGTTTTAAAAACTATGTTGGTCCTTCGACGGGAATGGATCAAGAAATAATTGTAGTGGGATTTAACAAGTCAGAAAAATTGTATGGAATTAGATACAAATATTTTATAGGAGATGAAGATTCTAGCGTTTATGCCAGAATTGTGCAAAATGTTGGCTATGGCTGCTTATTTGCTTATTTAAAAACTGGAATGTGCTAACCATATAACAAGTGCATTTACCTCAAAATTATACAAATATTTTTTAATAAAACAGTATACCATGGAAGAGCGAAGATTAAAGCAAATATTAAAAAATGAGTACTGCTGTTACATGTGTAATACCTAAAAACAAATGTGTTGAAACTTTAAAGGCACATTTAATGAAGACGCAGTGGTTCAAAAAGCGGACAGATTGACCAAAAATGTCACTACAAATTCGGCAGTAAGGTATATGTCCTTTGTTGCAAAATTTTCCTAGGAAAAAGAATAAATTTGAGCAGCAGGGGATCATGCCAAAGGAGATGTTATGGAGCAGCACTATCTTTTAATAATGGATCTGGTTGGCATAATTTTTATGTAAAAGGAAACTTAATGAAACATTATGCAAATAAACATATATGCAACAATAAAGATGCGGATTACGGAACTTCTGCTGCGAGTGTCGATGTTGGAATGGAGGAATTAGAATTAAAAAACAAGAAATCTTAAATGATTTGAAAAATGAACTTTCAAAGGCACAACATATTGTAAAAAATACTTTAGGGCAACACGAGAACCTTCTTTGGCACGAAATTCGTAGGCGACGACTTACTGCCTCAAATGTTCATACAATATGCCGGAGACCCAATATTACACATTGCGATAATTTATTGAAAACACTGTTATTTTCTCTCTTAACTGCGCTAAATAATAACAGTGCAATAAAGTATGGTAGAATGAACGAATTAACTGCTATTAAAGGTATGAAATAGTCACCAACTGCAAAGTTTTGAAAACAGGTACTCGCATATATGAAAAATGTTCATATTTAGCAGCATCGCCTGATGGTTTAGTTGAGGGTCAAAAAAAATTATAGAAGTAAAATGTTTGTAATTTAAAGATTAGAGAAGTGGCTTCATTCTATAGTTATAAAAGACTACCATAAATATATTTACCAAAACCAAGCCCCATTAAATATTTTGAATAAGGATTCATGCGATTTAATATTATATACGGATAATAGTTTAGAAATTCTTACATTAAAAATGGATGAAATATTTTTTAACATCATAATGTTACCCAAGTTACAGTCATTTTATTTAAATTGTGTTTTGCCAGAGCTAGCTGATCCTCGAATACCAAGGTTTGTAAAATGTCGGGATCCGTCAGATTAATAAATTTTAATGTTTGTATTTTTAAAATGTGTATTATATAAAACTTTGTATATTTTATTATGTGTAAATTTGTAACGATTGAAATAGAAAAAACTGGAACATTTATGCAGATTGCTTTATTTTGCCACTTTTAAAATTATAGAAAAACCTGATGTTTCGTGTGAGCTAAAATTAATATTCCCCTTTTTACCTGCTTTTATGACGGTAGCCATAAATCATTAGATCTTTACTTGCATTTCAAAAACTTACCATAGCAATTTGGGTTGCTGACAATTTAGTAAAATAATTTTATAAAAGTGTCACCCACTGGACTTTAAAAAGGTACTAAACATACATTTTGAGTCTACTAGACCCTTTAAGTTGTGTTTGGGTGGAAACTGCTCCAACTAGTAATTTCTGTTTGGTTTTAATCCCTACTACCGTTAACTGAATCTCTTCTCTTTAAATTTGTAGCTCTTCGTTATGATTGATGCTGTCTTTGATTATAATTGCGCTTCCTCCTTTAGCTTGGTTTAATGGATGATTCGTGTGGTACACTTGGAATCCTCTTAGCTTTATGTTTGATTGATTTGTAAAGTGTGTTTCTGATACCAGGCATAGGTCAATGTTTTGGGTGTCCAGGAATACTTTTAGTTCATGTTTTCGCTTTANATGAGGAGGAAAGTATTCAACACTTCCTATGCCAATGCCCCTCTCTGTCTGCAACACGATTGCTACATTTAGGCCGACCTTTCTTTGATGATCTATCTGACCTCGCATCAATAGATGCGCAGACCCTCACGAAGTTCATTCTCGGCTCAAAGTGGTTTGACGAAATCCCTTGAGGAGGGTTATACTTTTTCCAAAGTAATATGGTAACACAACGGGCCCATCTGAGGCCTAAGTGAGCGTAAGCTGCCACCTAAACCTAACCTAACCTAACCTGTTCGTGTCAATAAGTGCAAAATTAAATTTAATGAAGTTGTTTTAATTGCTCTATTAGGAAACATTTACCTAAACGATGGCAAGACAAAAATGTTATATTCATAAAAACGATAAGCATAATTTTTTTATTCATGAATTTAAAAAAAAAAGTTAATCAGCTTTTCAGTCTGCTTCTATGTTGGTCAGGTTAAAGGGGAAAGAATATAGGAGGTTAAGGTTCCGCAAAAGAAAAATCATAATTCCAATATTCACAAAAAATTAACGATGAAGATGTATCAACCCACTTTTGAGCTAAAGCTCTTCCGTTCGGATGTAGACAGACTTATTTTTATATCCTTAATTAACTATTTGGGCAGGTCTAGTGCCACAGACGCGACCAACGGCTTTTAGGTTGACCTTCGAACCACCCGGGAGCGGAGAGATCTGTATTTATTAATTGTGCCGGATTTGAACCCGGGTCCTCAGTATGCCAGTCCTGCGTTTTTAGGCTTGACTACTCTGCTCCCTTAAAGCCGGACTTATCCTTTAATAATCTAGCAGCATTAGACAAGTTGACAACCAAGTTCCCTATCATTGTCGGTACACATGACAGGGTAAAGGTGGGGAAAAATTAGATACAAAATTTGTTGATAATATGAGGCCGGGCCCCTACAAATGAATAATTATAAAGCAAAATCTTCTAATACCGCTAATAAGCTCCATAAAGCTGTGATACAAATAATAGAAAGAAGAGCATATAGACCCTATAACTTCTACTCGAAATTATTCTAGTTCAATACAAGTTTGAAATAAAGATACAAAAGAGTGCGAGGAATAGGTGATGTGATTCATTTACTAAAGGTAGTAGTCTTTAAAAACATTTACAAAAAAAATATGTTTTTCTTTTTGGCATACATATAGGTGTCGTACTCATTGATATACTGCACTCTATAGGCAACCAATCTACTAGTTCTTGTTCCTCTATGTGTATTATATTTCAAATTATAATATTCATTTACGCGTATATAGGCAACTAACCTAAAGACGAAGAACCGATATACCTATTTAGGCGAAATAGGATGCTCGCTAGGTTAGGTGATTTGGAGCATCGTAGTTGACGACTTACTTAGTACCTTTCCAGATCAAGATTAGAGTGCACAAGGATATGCCGAAAGTTTTAAAGACAAAGTAAATAACACCGTATCGTCCTTACCGCTTTAAACACAATAGTTAAATGGTGTTTAGAAGAAGGCTTTAATGCCAATCCAGAGAAAACTGTTGTAATACCCTTTACTAACCAAAAGACTTAGATCTTCTCCGAGTTTTACTTGGGCTGCTTAGTGCCAGTGGAAATTGGATATTATATATGGATATGGATATGCGGTCTATCAAATGCGTCTTGGAAATCTATAAAGCAGATGTCCATCTTTGATTCATATCTGGGAATCTTTGGCTTAGTTTGTTTGGTCCGAAGAGCGATACTTTTGTTTCCACCCCTGTTCTAAAACCGATTCAAGTGTCACTCATATATTTTTTTCATTCCTTATAGATGCGGTTATGTAAAATTTTTAAAAAGATCTTAAAGGTGTCATTCATTAGGGCAATAATTCTGTAGTCCGAACAATATCTGGCTTTATTTTTCTTTGGCAGTATCACGAATGTTAAAGTTATCCAGTCGCTAGAAATTCTGCTTGTCTCATATATGTTGTTAAACAGTTTTAATAGGATATCTATGAAGTCTTCGCCGGTAAACTTTAGTAGGTCACCAGGCATTTCGATGGGTCCTGATTTTAGAGTTTTTAATTGCATGTACCAGTTTTTAGCTTTGTATTTCTTACCTTTATGTTTGTCTGGGATTAATAATTTAGTTCTACCATCGTTAAAAAGTTCTTGTATATATTCGTTTCATCTAACTAGGTTGTTTTTCGGTTCTACAATTCAATCACCGTTGTTGTTTACCAATTCATCGGGTTAACGTCTTTTATTTCCCGTCATTTTTTTTTTTATGCACATTGAAATCTTTAGTTAAATTTTACCAAAAATAGAGCTACGCGTTATATTGTTATATTTCTTAACTGAAATTTAATTATCTAGTAAAACATTTTTTTTTAATTTCTAGTATTTTCTGTGGATGGGATGTTAAAAAAAAGCTGTGGAATTAATAAAAAAAGGCTACAATAATTTAATTTTTAAGTTTCTAACGCTAATATGACCATCGCCCAATTAACCTCTGCCAAATTTATCAACGCACTATTGATCATCTGCAATCACCGTATCCGGTAATTTCACCTGGCACCACTTTGCTATCTATTTTTTCATTGAAATCTTGTTTTTAAAAAGAGTCGATAATTTTTTGACTTAACAAAACAAACTCATTTTAAATTTTATAAATAATTTATTTTTGGCATAATTGTTGATTATGACACATAATTAACAAACCCACAAATATTTATAAATTGACATGCATGAAACAAATAATTTAAAACAAGGAGAAAAGTACTTTATAGTAGGAATATTTACAAATTAAAATTAGCTTCGTAAATTTTGTATAAGGCTTCTCCAGTTTCTGTTAAAATTATTAACATTTTAAAAACAAAACATAATTAGGAGTTAAAAACATAGTTTATTAATTAATAAATTGTTTCAATTTAAGCCAATCGTTTCCGTTTTTAAATAACAGATTCAACATATTATTTTAGATCAAAAAACAACTTTAAAATGTATTTTCATTTCCCACAACACGTTTAAAAATGTATTTCTAAAAATGTAGTATAACAAAAAAAATGTAGTATAACAAATGAAGTTACAATTCTCCATAACATTAAATATTCAAAGGGATTTCCAGAGTAAAAATTTAGAGGAAAGCTGGTTTAGCCAATTTCAAAAAAATTGTCACGAATAAATATATATTTAGATATCTATTTAAAATCAATTAATAAAATAAATTTGGGTATTGAAGATTATAAAAATTAATTTTACGGCTTATTGCTACCTATAACAAAGATAAATTATACAGAATATACAAAAAATTAATATATCAACTACCAAATTTTGCAAATTTAATGAACAATTTCTGAATTTACGTATATATACTGATAAAGTACTTAGTAAATTTTTAGCCCAAAATGTTTATTGTTAAACAATAGACGTCCCGTTAATTTCTATAAATTTTAAAATTGTTATAAAAAAAGAAATAAAAACATTTCAATAAATTATATATAGATCCCTATTTTATGTTATAAATAATTTTCTATACAATATAATGAGCAAAAGTACATAAACATTAGGTGGTTTCTTATTATAAGTTTTCTGACTCCAACTAAGTAAGTTCATTCTCTCTACATATAAATACAATATACAGCAAGATACCTATAATAAAATAAACGAAGATATCACAGCAATATCTGGCAGAAATTAAAATTTTCTAAGTTGGTTTATAGAAATTTGGAAACCTCCAGTGAAGCATTTCTCTTAAAATCTGCGAAGTTTCTGTCGGATTGCTAAAACAAAATAAAACTGAATTAGGGACTACATATATATTTTTAACACCGGTGAATTAATAAATATTCTTAGCAAACTTTAAGGAAGTTTAGATAAAATTTGATATTTTTTTTATATTTTGCAAGCTTATTTCTTATTATTTTGTTAATTAACTTTTAAAACTGTTAATTACCAACGGTATTAAGTATTGCCAATAAGTTAACCTGTACAAGGTACCTATAAACTTTTTCCACATTCATCATCATCATCATAATCATTATTAGCCCATTATATCTATTTTAGAACATAGGCCATTCCCAATTGCTTCCATCGTTCTCGTTCTTGAGCTGTTCGCACCATCTTATCATCTTGTGCCTCTTACTCATACGATCTCCATTTTATTATTCTTCGGCCCTAATTTGCAATTTGGTCTTCGAATCGACATTTGAGTGATGCGACTCGCGCCCACGTTAGTCACTTTGACCATATTCTTTCGTTTGGGTATCTATTTTTTCTGATAACCCTTATAGAACATATTTTCATTGAGCACTGGTAAAATCTCGATATTTTTGTTGGTCGTTGTTTAGTTATCTACTTCGTGAGTTAGTACCGGCAGTATACACTAATTAAAAACCTGTGATTTAAGATGTTGGGCCATGTTTTTATTTTGAAGGATATATGATAACGCGTTTCATCCCAGCAGTCTTCTTACTTCTTTTGTCTAGTTTTTCTAGTCGCTCATTAATTACTGACCTAAATATGTTTATTCTTCCACCTTTTTTATTTCCACTCCTCCGACATTTGTGATCTATAACATTTCCAGATTCTAGTGTTGTCCAGTTTTCTTTTGCTCTTCCTACTTCGGATAGCCCTAAGATATCTTATTTTATTTTAATAAGGGCGCCTTCTAGTTCTATTATTATATTACCGTTCTTGAGCGTACGAGCATTGTAAATTGCTATCCATAATTTTGTTATTATTACTGGTGTGTGTTGTATTAATTGCTAGCCCTCTCGATAATCTTTAGGAGCCTGTTCAGCCAATGTGACATTCTGAACATGTGCCTCTACTTACCTGGAGTATTTGTCTTATAAAAATTGATATTTCCTTGCATTGGGACTATCTGACATTTTAAATATCGCGATTGTCTGGCGTCTTGACTAGTCCTATCTCCAGGAGTAGTTCAGTTGCTTATTTTCGGCAGGGACGCTGTTTGTAGTTCCTCATTCTTAGTTCAGACGCTACGTGTACCTGTTAATCCTTAGGAGGAATTTGATTTCCCTCCTAGCACTCATATCTGAGAGGTGTTACACTATTCGCAACCTGGGCATGCGTCCTCAGGTTCTCTGTTTCAGTACCAAGAATTTTTTTTTCTTCTTCTTTCTTCAATAATATGCATAAAGCCTGTACATTCTTTTATTCTTCTAGTTAGGTTGGACGGAGGGTGTTACTTTACCTTTTCTTGGGCATCCTATACTCCTTTTTCCTACATGTGATTCTCTAGTCATCCATCTGCCATTCTATCGATATTCTCGTTCCATTGTTTTTTCCGATGGAGTACCCATTTATTGATATTGTCTACTTTGCATGCTTGTGGAATATTTTTACTTCTTTCTCTGTCTAGAAGTGTTTTTTTTGATACGCATCTTAATATTATTATTTCTGTTGTTTCTACAAGTTATCTTGTTCTTACTGTTTCCGGTCTTGTTTCTTAAATTTAAATCATTGTGAGCCTTATGATCGCTTTATAAATTCGCGCTTTAGTTTCTTGTCTTAAGTAATTATATCGCCATATTAAATGTTCAGGCAACCTGCTACTTTGTTTGCTTTTGGAACCTGTTGTTTCACATAGTCTTTAAAGCTTCCTTAGCCCGTAATTTCAATTCCAATGTACGTGAATTTCATCACCTGTTGCATTCTTTGTCCATCCACTTCTGGCTTGCACCTTAGGGGTTCCTTAAACGTGGTCACATAGATCGTCTTTATTTTCTGCACAGATTAGGGCATTTTCTGCGTAACAGATGATCCTGGTTTCCCTGCTGCCTTATCCTTATCCACGCCGTATTTTTTTTGTTTATTTCTTCGATTACGATATAAAATAATAGTGGACGTAGTGAGTCTCCCGGTCTGATGCCGTTATTCACCGTGATTCACCAGGATAGGATCAGTTAGTATGTTGTTGTTTAGTGCCTGAACTTTGTTGTCGTCGTATATGTCTTTGATTGTCTGATGTTGATGTTTTTCGGTATATTTTTGTTATATAGCAGATATATCTTTAAGATAAATGCGACCGAAGACCTTTTTTAAGCCAATGAAGCACGGGTAGGCCGGTTTGTGGTACTCTTCAACTTATACTTCATATCATTATCATTGTCTAAGCAGATTACTGCCAATAAAAATATTTTTAATTGTTCAATTAACTACTTGGTACCTCCTGGTATTTCAGACAAGTGCCTTATTTGCGTTACTCATGCATATTTTAACTTTGAAAATGGAATTTGGGTTATTTGTTGTTGATTGAAATTAATAGCAAAAATAACATTTATATACTTAATTAATGAAAAACAATTTTCATTTTTAATATCCATCCTTTTGATTTTTAGTGGTAAACCCCCATTATAATTTTTTATTACCACAATTTAAAATAACAAATGGCAACGTAGTCCTACTTTCAATTTTTTGATTATACTTACAAACCTTTTATCAAGTAATTGCAAGACTAATAGTATTTTATTGTTTTACACCCAAGGCTGTGTTATAATTTACATTACGTTATCTTGAAATGAGATCAATAAAAGTAAATTTTATTATATCAACAGTTGTTGCATATGAAATGAATTTTATTTATGATTATGTTATATAAGAATTCAAGACATGTGCAATAACTTGCATTTAGATAAAATTGCTAAATGCATAATCAGCCTCTTAAATCGCTTTATATAATTTAATGTTTTATTAAAAATATTATTGTGTATAAAAAGGGTCCTCAAGAAGTCTTGTCGTATAATGTGGAATGGCAAAAAATAATATAACACGAAATTGTGCAAGCCTATTAGAAAGGAATACAACAGCTAAAAGAGAGAAAAGTAGTGCAAAACTAATTTCGAGCATTTTAAAATAAAATAGAATAAAGTAGAAAGACCATGTAGAAATTACGGAGGCATTTAAAAGACAAAGAAATGAGGAAGACCTTTGAGAAGAATTTAAGAAAAATATATAATTGAAACGAGATTGGGGGTAAAAAAATAAGAGTTTTGATAAGAAGAGCAAAAGCACATTAAATAATGCAAAAATTAAAAAAATATTATAAATAGTTTTATCTGTTCAACCGCGACAAGCCTGAGACAGAAGTTAACGGAGTTCATCGAAGCAAAAATGTACAGATGATGTAAAAATAAAAAGAATCGCCCGTCAGGGGTGAATACTCTCACCGATATCAGTGGTACCTATGAAAATATTTAAAGAAGCAAGCAAAGAATTAAATATACGAGTAAACGTAAATTCAAAAAAATTTAAATAACCTATAGAATATAGAATATTTATAGGGCACTAATAGTCTTCTTTTTCTTAATCAGTCTCCCTGTGAACCCTCTTGGACTTAGGCATCCACTTCTATCTTCCACAACTTTCTGTTTTGGGACTTTGCGTGCCAGCATCTTCCTGCCTACCAGTGGTTGTCGTTCACCCATCCTACACATCTTTTATGTGTATGTGGCCTTAAGTGCTTAAATCAGTTTTTGTCACCTTGCCTAAGAAGAACCAACTCCTCCCATTGCGACGGCTACCGTATGTTTCGTCTCATGTCACAGGTTTTAAGGATGATCCTAAGAATCATCCGAGCAAGAATACATAAAAAAGTTTATGAGATCCAGTTTAGGTTCGCCAATGGTGTTAGAATATATATACTTTTCTCGTTACATGTATTAGCTTAGCGATGTCGCGACATGAATCCTGACATATGATTGCTTCATAAATTATAGAAAGGCTTTTGAGTGTGCGAAACACGAAAAACTAATTAAAAATCCTCTAGAACACAGGTACATATTGATTGAAGAGATATACATATTATGGCAGATCTATACTGGAACTTCTCGGCGACAATCAAAATGGATAACAATGCATCAGAGGCAGTAAGCATTAGAAAAGTCGTCCGGCAAGGCTGCGTGCTGTTATTTTTGATATTCAATGCACACTCTGAAGCAATATTTAAGGAAGCACTTGGTGGTACTTCATAAGGAGTTATAGTTAACAGTAAACTAACCTATGTTACACAGATAATACTTTTATCTTAGCTAGTAGTCCTAGTAGAATTATAACTGATGATCGACAATATCGTTAAGCACAACAGAAAGTTTGGTCTATCTATAAACACAGCTTTTCATT
>JARJDX010110392.1:0-13996 GCA_030264735.1 Gymnusa sp. GC000175 | reverse complement strand
TTTATTCACCTTCCCTTTTAACAAAATTAATTTACATGAAGACATTAAAGGAAAAATTGATTGTTGAAAAATCAAGCGTGCGAACGAACACTTGGGTTTGTCACTTTATGCACTTTAACATAATAAAAATAATTAATGGTGAGAAAAGTAACGTTTATAGTGCACATTTAATACACTCGTATCAATAATTTTTAAATTTGCCACAATCGCAAGCAGAATTATCTTTTTCCCATTTTCTATTGAGGAAAATAAATAAATATTGTCAGTTTAAAATATTTTTTTATTTTCTTTTATAATTACATTAAATTTAAAAGTTTACTACAATAATGCCAACTCACTGTTCAAGAAAAGCCGACTGGGAAAGAGAAGAATTATCACTAATTCATGCTTAAAAATTGCATTTGATAACGGAGGGAAAATATTAAATAAAACTTGTATGGTTTTATTTAATATTTTGGTAATTTAGCACCCGAAATACAGGAAGCAAAACCAAGAGACAAACGTTCGATGGTCGAAAAAAATTAAAAAAAAAACGCAAGAAAAGAATGTCAAATACAAGATGCGTACACAATGAATTGAAATTTAAGTAAAAGGACTTAAGTAACTATTTATTGCCGTTAAAAACTATTTGCAAAGCCTAACTGCATCACAGACGATAGAATACTCGCAATGGAAAGAAATAAGAAAACTCAAACAAAAACAATTTCTTCTATAAACAAAAGAGTTCGTCAAAAGTGGCCACAACAAGGCGAAGCACAACACTACTGGAACTCTTTAAACTTAAAATAACAATTAATGATAAATCTGATTATCTAGATGCTTCAAGTATCTAGATGCTTCAAGACAACGGAAATTACCTCTAAAATTATTCAAAGCAACCAATACATCATTAGCAACAAAAAAGAAAAACAAAAAATTTGCAATATTGCAACAAATATTGAAAAAACTCGTAGAAGAGGTGTAAAATACAATACACAACTTTCCAAGGCCATAATTACAACTGGCCACTTCACAGGTAGTAAAAAGTTGATGAGTTACAGCTTGACCAAGTCTAGCTGGCGGACAACTTATAGGTGCGGTATCTCCCACTTGAAAGTAAGAGTGGTAGCGCTATCTTAAAGCAAAGTACTGTACAGTCTCTGAAAAAGTATTTTGGCGCCCATGGCCCGTGACACAATGCAAAATTTAATAGAAAATTTATAACCTTGAATACCACCAGAAAAAGTAAAATTATACAGACTGATCAGTCTTATAACTGCACTATCAAAACTCTTTGAAGAGATATTTCTTTAAAAACCTTAAACCATAGAAGAATTCTTATACGTAACTATCTATTTAATTATAGCAAGAACACCATATAACAAGTTTAACAAAATTATGTAAAAAATAAAGAAAACGCTAGAAGATAAAAGCAGCACTTCCATATGTTAGCCAGATCTTTAATAAAGTATGGCATATTACTGTATAAATTCAAAAAATTGCTACTAGATAACATCTACCCCATACTTAGGTCGTACCTATTAGAGAGACTCTTTCGTGTCATATACCAAAAAAATACAGAGCACTTTTTTCGATCAATACTGGTGTCCTACAAGGAAACGTACTAGGCCCCGTATTTAACGTAATAAGTACTAAAAATCTTACCACCAATAGCAACTAACAGCCACATTCGAACACACAGCAGTGCTAGCTATTTACTAAAATCGCTTTAAATATCTTAAAGGAAAATCTAAACAAAGTACACCAATGATTATGAAAATGGCGGATAAAAACTATAAAAATGAGTTTAAATGATATTTACTTCAAAAATAGAAAATTAGTCTTCAATTAACTTCAACAATTAGTTACTTATGCAAACTGAAGAAGTCAGGTGGTTGGAAATCGTCCTGAATCGTCAAACTACTTAACGCAAACACATATTTATTAAGAAAAATTTGTATTAAATTCTTCTTGTTTTGCTCTACAGTTTAGTGTAGGCTTTCATGATTATCCTCTTCCATCTGGATCTGTCTTTATTAGTCGCCATCCAGTTTCTTACTTTTAAGACTTTCTTATCTTCTTCTAACTTGCCTCTCTACCTGGCTCTTGATCTTCCTACTCATCTTTATCATATGTTGTTACATTAAAGATTTTTTTGGGAATATTGAGTTTTTTAAAATAATTTTTAATTCAATTAGAATTAGGTTAGCATAGCGATTGGATCCTTTCTTGTATGTAAAATGTAAATATTTTTGATTCATTAAACTGCACTTCCAGGCATTTGCCTATCTTTAGATGTTTTTTCTTTTTCCTCTGAAAATCTAGTTTTTTGTCAATTATTACCGGTCCAATTCTCTTCTCATATACTTCTAGTTCTTTAAATGTTTCTGTTAGTATTTTTTCGCCAGGATGTCGTTTGTGTAGCTATTGGTAGGGCCTTGCAAAAATATTTAGATCACCAATCGCATATTGCACAACGCGTCTCTTTGACTTTCTCCGGCTCTGATTACAAATTTTTCTGATTCTTCGTTTTGTATTATAATTTTCATTTTAAAACCTGCCATCGTCAACATTGCCATAACAATGAGTTTCTGCGTTATGCCCATTACTTTAAGGCTGTTCTAGCCTTTTTCTGCTTATCTTATCGAACGCTGAATGTCGATGAACAGGCTGTGAAGTTCTAAGTTGAATTTACTACATTTTTTCATTTTTTAACTTATCTTAATTCTTCTAGCATTTTTCCTTGTCTCCATTTTACACATATTACTTTATAGAGCCTTAGTTGAATATCTTGCTTAGTTAGTCTTAAGATTTCTACCGTATTTACTTATTTACTTTTGCTTTTGCTTATGCTTTTCCATACTGTTTTATTTTCTTCCTATTTTTCTGAAATGGACGCTCGGGTACGCCGAATATATTATATTGGTTGCGGAAAGTGAAGAAAAATTAAAACTCATAATAAACAGGGCAGGAAAATATTTTAATAAAAGAAAATTGGAAATAAACTATAGTAAAACAAAAATGACGGTATTTGGAAAAGGGAGAGGAAGAAGAAAGCGAACAAGAATGGAATAAGGAGGAAAGAAAATTGAGGAGGTGGATAACATAATATACCTGAGGTACGTCCTGAATAAAAAAAGGCAGGTCAACTTATAAACGTAAGAGTAAAAAGAGCAAGGACAATCATAAAGAAGATGTGGAGTACTAGGGAGAAACAATTCAGCCACAACTTAAGAAGAATAAAGCTAGGCGACTCAATAACCAAAAGTATTTTAATATATGGAGTTGAAATATTCGGATGGAGAGAATGGGCAAAAATAGAATTAGTATAATGAAGTAGATATTGGGTGTAGATAGGACGACACCAGGCTATGTTGTAAAGGAGGAACCAAAGAGCGAAAAGTTAAAGGTAGAGGCAGGAGTAAGGGCACACAAATTTTAAGAAAAAAATAAGAGGGAAAGAAAAGTGCACAAAACTAAGGTAGTAAGAAAAAAGAAAGTAGAGGAGAAAGAATAATGGTCCACCTGGAGAATACTAGTAGGCAATATTTCTCAATATTTCTGGAGATGGTGGTGCAAAAAAAATACAAGGAGAAAAGAGTAATAGGAATTCCGAGGTATATAACGGGGAAAAGAGAAACAACAGAAGGAAGAGTTATTAGAATAGCAAGACCAAGATGCGGAAACGAATAGAGAGGAAATAAATATTAGTTAGAATTAGAATAGAGACTCTGTACACTGTTTAAAACGGAAGTGAAAACCAAGATGCGGAAACGAATAAAGAGGAAATAAATATTAGTTAGAATTAGAAGTGAAAACCATAGAACATTTGGCAAAGAGCTGCACAGAAATGAAAGTATGGAAAAATAAAATGTAATAAGCACCAAATAATATCTTTTAGGTACCATGGTATTCGTGGAGCAGTGTAGCTCAGTGGTCTAGACATCCGGCTGCTGACTGCAAGATCGTGGGTTTGCTCCCCACAGCATGCAAATTTTTATTTCAATATTACAAATGTCTAACACTGCTCCAACTCCCCAATCCGCCTTGCCAGCGTGCGGTTTTATGGCTAAAACTTTCTCTGGTCTAGAGTTAGGTGAGAAATCATGTAACTCCAGTGGTTCTGAATCCACGCTAAACTGTAGGTCCATCTGTAATGTAAGTTGCCAGCATTACAAGCAGAGAAGAGGCTACGCGCCAGGAGTTGCGTTCTAAGCCGACGACAATGACCCTGATAGTCTAGCTGTTTTATTTGATTATATTCTCACCTCATCGGTCAGAAATCTTGGTTAAATTTGTGTTGCAGTGGACGTTGTCATATGCCCAGATTCAATTTTAAAGGCTCTAGTTTAAGCTTTTTAAAAAAAAATGTTTTACTTGCGCCCAATTTCACGCGCTCGTTCGATTGGGTGCCGTATCTCAGTTTACCAGGGTCGATTACTGCGTGAAGGTGAGAGTCGGAGTAGGTTAAAGGTGGCTATGTGACAATCTCTTCCTGAGCAATTATCGCACGGTAATTATTAAATAGTAATTATGCATTACCATCCACTTTGGATTGGATTTTGGATTATCGAAGGAACATCACAAAGAAGTTTAGAAAATTAATTTTTAATCTACAAAACTATTTTAAAGCCTCTGTGGATTTATGGAATTTAACTATAGAGGACTGCCGCCAACTCTAATATGAACAGCTTAAAACGAATGTAATCCAAAGCCCTACGAATGACTATAAACTGCCCTTGGTTCGTTTCAAACCGAGTTATCGCTGTCAAAAATTTTAAGTAAATGTTCTCTTAAGTGTAGTTTGTAACTAATGGAAATCAATAAAAAAAATCTGATGTGGTCACCACTTGACTTTATCATAAACTTTTTTTAAATGTCGATTTTTAAAAAATGATAACCATAAAATTTATTTCAATTTAATTCTAGACACTTTTGTACCCCTATGTTTTTTCCATAAACTTGATGTTTTTTCAAATATTTGCAAAAAACCAAACTTCCGGTTGGTGGATTTCAGCCAAAAGTAACTGGGCTCTTCTAATTGTTGTTAAAAGCTTAAATATAAACTTTTATGGTGATATCCTTAATAGTTTTTGAGAAACCTAGCCCACAAAAAACGGCTATACACACACACACATCCACAGACATTTTTTAATTTTGGTCAATTCTTCTTCAGTGTATCCTAAAAGGTGCATTGCCACTAAAATCTCAACTATTTTTTTGCACGATTACAATACTTTATCTTTTTGATAAAGTAAAAATGTATGGCAGTCAGTAAATTATATAATAAACTTTATACTTACTAAGTTTTTTGCAACGGATTAAAATTTTGAACAAATCCTACCTGTAACAAAAAAAAATTTAATTTAATAAAATTAATTTAATAAAAAATAAATTTTGCTTTTCAGATTTATAAAAATAATTATTTTCGTACAAATTTAAGATAAGTAAGTTAATTTATAGATTCAGTTGGAATTTTTATTTGTTTGGCTAAACATTTTCGTGCAAGCGCAGCCTAATAGATAATTCCACATTCAAACACGAAGAGAGCAAATATAAATTTTTACGAATCCGCGCACATTCCCGCCACGAAGAACTCGTGCACGCCACGAGAAATAAATGTTTAAAAGGACGTCCTACAGTAGTAGCAAAACATAAATTAGAAGCAAAGACTTTCATTGTATTTTAAATTGAGAACGCACATAAAGCTTCGTAAATTATATAATTACATCAAAGCAATCTCGCTTATTAAGTTCGTTAATTTGAAATGATAAATGAACAAAAGATTCAAGACATTTAAGTATTGACTTATTAGTTAAAAATGTCTATGCACTCATCATAATGATATTAAATTATTCAAGTTACTATCTATCAATGATTCAATATTATTACTTTTTATATGACTTCTATAAACTTATCGACAAAAAAATGGTAACTATGTAAAAATAAATAAATATTATCACTAGGCACATATTTTGTTATAATTGATGTATTATTGAAATATTTATAAATTATATTTTAATTTTTAGAAGCTTTTATCCCCAACTGAATGACATACTATTTTCTGCCTCTCTTCTTTCGTTCTTTCGTTATCCGTGTGTTAAAGCGTGTAAGTCCAAAAACTCGCCCCTATCTTTCTGATATATTGTCGTTAATTATTTCCCAATGACAAATTGCAACTCACTGTACACAACGATTTATTAAAACAAATCTTGGTGCTCTACCACTGATCTGTAATCTGTTTTTTAAATACGTATTTTTATTACTAAATTAGACTTGCTTCCGGTGTAGGAGACTTTAGTCCCCGTTTTTCTGGTATCTTTTATGTTTTTAATAAGGTAAACTATGCCCAAGTTCAAATCATTCTTAAATTTATATAAGAAACCCTTTTTTTAGAGGCTGATCTCCTAAAAATTTAAGTACGTTTTGGGCAGTGTGGTTAGTATCAGAGACACTATGGTCATATTTGTTTGTTTTGAAAACTCCAATCTCTATATTTTAGTGAGAAAAAAAAATTTAATATCGCCAAAATATTTACGTTCAAACCTTGGGAAAATATTAATATGGGAAGTATAAGTACGTATTTGTATGTATGGACCCGTTTTTTGAGCGAGTTCTCGCTTTAGGGTGTAAACAGAGTCTACCTTCAGCACAATTTTTACGTTTTAATGTAAGTAACAGGGTAGGTGTAACTTTACAGACGGGACCAACGGATTTTAATGTGACTTCTTTACCACCCAAGAGGAGAGGGAAATTTTAATTTTAAATCTAAAATTATAAATTGTGCCGGATTTGAACCCGGGACCTCTAGCATACCAGTCCTGCGTTTTCCGCTCGGCTACTCTGCTCTCTAAGTAAGTATTTACAACTGCGAAAAAATTGAAAAGAAATAAAAAAACTTAATTAAAATTAAGAGCATCTGCCTACAATGGGTAGCTGATTTATAGGAATTTTTAGATTAATTAAATTTCGTTGTAAAGAGGAAAATTTAAAAATATTTAAAAAACGGGACAAATTTAACATTAAAATGTAATAATAAAATATACGCATATGAGCTTCAGTGGTCAAAATTAATTGCAAATTATATAAAAAATTATTTATGCAAGTTTTATTAGCTAATATTGATTTACAATTTAGAGTTAGTTAATTAATAAATAAAAAAAATGGTGTGAAATGTGTATTTTTCATATAATTTTTTTTTAATATCAATATTCAAGGAAAAAACATCTTGTTGTGACATCTTCTAAAAAAACATTCTAAAATGGTACTGTAAAAGTAGATTCAAGTCAAAATTGGCATATAATAATACTGAACGAAATATAATCTTTCAAAAACAATAAAATGTATTAAAAGAAATTTCAGGCACTTTTACGAACTTTGCTTTGTGAAAAATGCAACTATCTAATTATTTGTAAAACAATCTTCGTTTAAAAGACCATAGATTTTTGGTATGTAGGTTAACTACTAAGGATATTGCAAAGATAACAAAAAAAACTGCAACTATTTGCTGGTCTGAAAAACGAATTTTCAAAGTTTACTGCGGTTTTCGACGTTAAAAATCTCTCACAGACGTTCAGTAAAAATACAATTTCTCAAATAATATGTTTAATTTTTAAATGTGCTATTTTTCGTTTTAAGCAAAAAAATAAACTCAATCAAGTCTATCGCATGAATGTAGTCTCTCTTCCACTTATAGCTTTGTATAAGTTTTTACTAGAAAGTATTATATTATTATTATATTATTGTTACAATTAATAACTAGTTATTTTTTAATTTTATGGACAAGAGAATATTACTTTACATTGTTTGACATAGATATTTTTTCAAAAAAACTTTCAGCGACATAAAAAAAATATAATTTGTGGAGGTCAATTTACCCCATTAAAAAAAATAATTTCTGGCGTTTATTAAAAAAAAATTAGCAAAACTTAATATGTCAAACAATGTATCAACTATTCAACTATGTAATAAAGAATGGAGCATGAAAAAATGTGAATTATTTATTGAAAAAATATGTATCTTCTAAACTTTGTTTGAACGAGATTTTAACGTGCAAAAACCCGAGCCTGAACAAATTATAAAATATAATGCAGAACTGGTTTGTCGCTTTCGTTTTGAGTTACCTATCACTATTTAATGATATCAAAATGGAAAAGTGTAAATAGATGTTCGTCGTACGTTTGGCTATATCATGAAATGGTGAGCCAGGCATTCTAATCACTATTATTAGTCCAGCGCATACAAAATCGATTAATTGCAGATAATTTGTAATCTGCAGCACATGCGACATGCAGCTTGATTTATTAAGCGCTAATGGCAATTTTGCCAATAATATAGTTAAGAAGATTCGTGAATTATTATTATTTTTAATTTCTTCATAGTTCGCCGTGTTCTGGTAAATGTTGGTCTCTTATACAGCATAAGCTGGTAAAAAGCATATAGTTGCTCTTTCCTTGAATAATTATCAGTTCGAGAATTTCGTACTTCTTACCTCTTATTATTTACTTATACATATATGTATTGTCATATTCTTGTATTTACTGATTCTTTTTGTTCTATTAAGTAACTCGATTTTCTCTAATTTTTACATAAAGCCAACTTGGCTAACAAAAATCCATCCTCTTATCACCTTATATCTTGAAACCTTAAATGGAAACCTACTTTTTTATTGCAGATTCAGATTCTAAGCAAAAAAATAGGTAGGTTTCGTAGAAATATTTTTTTAATTCGCTATAGATGGCGCTGTAATCCTAAAAAATTAATGTTTCGCATTTCTCCAACCGTAGAACCATAGACTATATATTATATATCGCATCTCGAATTACAATAGCACAATTTTGCAACTACTAGTATGACAAACGTTTTAAAATTCACATTTCGGTTTAGGCATTGTTTGTTTATTTAAAATTACAGCGCCATCTATCGCGAATTAAAAAAAAAGTTTTGACGAAAGCTACTTATTTTTTTGCTTAGAATCTGAAATAAAAAAAAGTAGGTTTCCATTTAAGATTTTAAAGTTACCCCCCACCCCAACCCTTGGTGGAGTGAGTGGGTGGAACTGTTTAGTATGGTTGAATTGATTTTTGAAAATCATTTTGCACGTATTTTTTTTTGCGATAAGTTGTGTAGTTCTCGAGATATTTGACCGTTTCCAAACTTTTGCCGCACCCGATATAATATAATATATGAAACATTCTGTGCACTAGTAAAGTGCACCTTCAGAAAAGTCAATACACTAGAGAAACGATATTTAAATTTTATATCGAAATATCATGATAATCTTTGATTAAAATATTACCTGTGTTTACCAGTGGGAATACCTAAGAGCCGTTAAAATAAAATATATTTTGAAGAGGTGTGAAGAGTACCGTATGATTAGTTTGATGAGCCAAATGCTAAAGCTCTTTAAAAATCATAAGAATAAAATGTGATAATCAATTTGGCTTCTGTGTAGGAGTAGGAACAAGAGAAGCGCTGTTCTTACCACAAGCGCTGGTACAAAAATGTTATGAAATACAACGAGATGTAAATAGTATGCTTTATCGATTACGAAAAGGCATCCGACAAGGTCAAACACAATAAACTCGTACAAATCCTACAAAATAATAATCTAGATCACAATGATATACGAATAGTAGAACATCTTTATTGGCACCTGAAGGCAGGTGTATAAATAGAGAACGAAACCACGGAAGCTATAGAAATAAATAAGAGGGTAAGGCAGAGCTGCATTTTATCACCAACGTTATTTAATTTATATTCGGCAAAAATAATAAAAAAAAAGCAATTCATGAATTTAAGGAAGGTAAAAGTAAACGGGAAAGTTATAAAATATCATGGATGGAGAAAATAACAAATGCAGCAGTTTTGAACAAGTGGAAAAAAAAAGGAAGCTAATAAACACGATCTAAAGAAGAAAAATGGAATACTTTGAATACGTAATGCGACATGACAGATACCTGTTGCTACAAAGAATCATGATGGGGAAAATAGAGGGAAGTTGAAGCAGATCGAAGAAAGAAGTCATGGTTGAGAAATATAGCATATCATGTGTTAGTGAGCTATTCAAGATTGCCAAGGACATAATTGGCTTGTCACTGAACAACCTTTAGTAAATACAGAGGCACCTAAAGAAGAAGAACACTGGCCATTGATCAAAGATCAGTACTTTATTTGCCATGGTGAGCTTTTAAGTCTTGGGTTGCGGGTTCAGACTACGCAACGTTGTAAGAATTACCCAGAAAACACATAGGCACATAGCATCTAACTTTTCGTTATAGCTTTTAATACGCCACTCCTGACCTGGCGTATAGCCTCTTCTCTGTCTGTAACGCTGGTAATTTACATTAAAGGTGGACCTGCAGTTTAACATAGATTCCGAACTACTGGAGTTACTTGATTTCTCATCTACCCCTTACGATTTCGTATTTCTAAAGTAAGGTATTTTTACGACCTCTTTCATAATTGACAAATAAGTTTTAACGACTTGATGTAAATTTTCTGACATTTAAGTTTACCTGACGTATATATGTTAGTTGCTGCCAACAAATAAATCTACACGACTTAAAATCCAAAGTAAAAAAATTTACAATGTTCTCAAGTTCTTAAAATTATGCAAGACCTTGTGGTTTGCTCCATCTTTACTCGAATCTCTCCGTTGTGTCACATTGGGTATTAATAATAAACTAAATGTTTAATTGGTTATAAATTACATTGAATGAAATGAAAAAATATCATTATTATTAGATGTTTCTTGAGCTCCCTATGCAAACACCTACATAAGTTTCAATCTCCTTTGGAGTTGTTTTTGGAACATCGCCTTACACAAAATGAATTTACACATCTAAATTTATGTTATTCAAGTCGAAGAAAGGCGATAATCGTAGACTTATTTTATAAGAAAATTTAAATGTACATGTATTAATTAATTTATAACAATAAGTGGTTGTAGTAGCAATTTTATTACCTTCTTTAGCATAAATTAGGCAAATTTGTTTAAATTTATTTATAATTATATAAATTGTATTTGATTTTAATAAAGAAGATACTTAAAAAGTAGTAGGTAATCTTTTATCTGATAAATTTTTATAAAAATAAAATATAATTTATGCTAATTGTAGGTGTTTTCTGGTATCCATTAATTAAAATCATAAGCAGTTTTATTACTGCATCAAACTAATTAATAATTCAGAGGATTGTAATAATTAAAGAAACATGGAAGGTGTTATTAAAGTAGTCCTTGTTGGTTATTAAAAGTAACAAAGGTTTATATGTAATACGAAGAAGTTATTAGTTTAAATTTATTAGCAACTACCTGTACTAAAAGCAGCAGCAATTTAATTAAATATATTATCTGATAGTAGTTGCAATAAATTTTGCCGTGCATATGAAATTATTTTAAAATATAAATTGGCTCGTATAACTAATAGCACTTGTAAATCTAGTTCGTCTATTTCAGTATTAATTCTGTTGGATATTGATAACATCATTTCAAACCGGATTACATGTGTAAGAAATATCTTCTAATGTTGTCAGTGAAGCATTTAAGATACTTAATATAACCTGACGTATACAAATCTGTATCAAGACACTGTGACACGAGAAAGGCTTAACGCAAACTTGCTCGAATCAAATGATGTCAAGCTTTTAGCAGGCACTATTTAATGTGGTGTACGGAATACAAGAAATACAACGAATAGAATGCTTCCACAAGAAAAAGGATACATTTCAAAGTTGGCGCTTCACGTGTAAACAATTAGGAACGCGTGCATGCATGTAAAAAACAATGAAAGCGAATTTATTATTTCAAGCCAAACAATTTCAGTAAATTGTTTAGAACCTCGTATATTAGGACCTACAGATGTGCTCTACGCAACATTTAAGTATCTTCATAAAAAGAAATGTGGCAATAAAAGAACGAGCACAAGAAAAATCATACACAGCAAAGATGTGAGTAAGTTGTAAGGATTACGACTTGCAGTTTTAGACTAACATGAAAAATCCACGAAATTGAGGCTTAAACTTCCTGTACTAAACTTGTAAGCTTTATGATCTGCGTTCTACGCGTTAAAGACTGCAATTATATTTTTTTTATGTTGCACCCTTGTTAAAAACATAGATGCAAAAAATAAAATTCCACATGCAAACATTAAAATAAACAACATTAAGTGATCCTGTGTTATATTTCTAATTTTATAAAGTAAATTGTCTCTAAATTACCCTTTAAGTCTCAAAGTATATTTAGAGTAATCAATGTTAATACTTTTTTACATGCGTCAAAAATGTCATATTATTTGTTTTGAGGTTAAAAATTTATTTAACCATTGCAACCTAAACACGTTATACACTTTTCTATTTTCATAAATTTAGGAGTCCCGTCCTTTCCTTCTCTCTTCTTCCTTGCCACTTGATGGTAGTGATCTTTTACCTTTTTATAAAGCTTTTCCAAATCCATTTGCTTCTTTTAATTAATTGTAAAAAGTCTAGTTACATGGGACATATTTGACACTATGGGAAATGAGAGAAAAAAAATTAGAAGCAGAAACAGCTGAAGAAAGAGTCATGAACCAACAGTATTACAAAAGCTCGATACGTTTTAAAACCGATACAATAATAAAATTTATGTTTCTGGAATAACATCCTTTCCTTATTCCAAAATCTATTCTTTTTGGTATTTTGAACTGCATCAGTTTCTTTAACAAATTCCCTACAGCAGCTTTTGACAGAATCACTACTATGAGCTATAATTAATTAACTTCTTAGTCGCTATAGTGTAAATGTCATAACTTCTGTTTCCTTGTTGTGCCATTAAATACTATTAAGCGCATTTTAACTACTATTTTTTATTGCTACATACTCTTTTTTTAATGTGTAAAACTCTTCTTCATCCTTTAAATCGTTTAATTTAAATGGTACATATTATTGAATATTGACTTGCAAATGCATTGTAGAAAATCTATAGATCGTTTTTCCGTTAAGTTTTTAAACCCTTTACTTTTCTAAGCTTTTTGAAGCGTATTGTTTTCATTTAAGGTCGGTCAGTTTTCAAATCTTGGTATTTTCTGTTATTTATTAGAGTGTGGTTGAATTTTAAATTTTGGTAGCATTAACATAGAAATTTTTGTGGTTTTAAGACAATTACTTTATGGAAAAAAATTTAAATTCTTACCTTCCTCTTGATTAAAAAAACCCTAACAAGCAATCAGACGTTTAAAAAGCATTGGTTTTAAATTAGAAAAGGTGAAGTTGAATATGAATGCGAAACATATTTAAAAACAGAACTCCAGATCATGGATTCTTACCCCCAACAACAAAACAGCCGAATACTGTTTTATATTATCCTGTTAGAACTATATTATTCCCTATGATCACAACGCTAAGACATGGTTAGTTGTCACAAAACTTGGAGAGCGAATAGGTCCCTTACATTATTCTACCAAAAGATCCTCAGAAAACTGGGGATAGGCCGCTAAACAAATGTGTAATAATTTACGCTGCATTCTTCGATATTTCGGGCATATTATAAGAAGAATTAAAAAATTATTTATTGAAGAAAAGGTCCAAGATAAAAGAATTCACGGCAGAACTTTGACAAATTCTATCAATCAAATAATAAAACAGGTGCAGGGAGAACATCGAAAGTCAAGTGGCCACAAAGCCAAGAATCGACAAATATGGAGATATATAGTGCGCTCTATGTTGGTTGCACATATAATGATCCATCATAAACTCTTCTAATGCTATAAACTATAAAGTTTTAAAATCTCAGTATGATTTAATAAATGGCATTTTTAATTTCTCATTCAGATAGTATCAGCAATACCAACAAAAAGTCTTTGGTTTTTTTATTATAATGAGTCTCATAATATTGTTTTGTTTTCGAGAGATAAAGAGTCTATGCCAGGGATGGGGAACCTGCGGCCTTAAGGCCGCATGCGGCCTTTTTAATACTTTATTGCGGCCGGTAAATATTTCAATTATTTATTTTTCTTCTTAATTATTTTTAATTTTATTCTGC
>JARJDX010110386.1:0-32820 GCA_030264735.1 Gymnusa sp. GC000175 | reverse complement strand
TTTTTTTTAAGTTTTTCACTTTTATTTTTAAAGCAAAATTAATAATTTTTTTTCAGTAAATAAAGAAACTTAATAAAAACTGATTGGCGAAAAAAAAATTTTAATATCTTAATTAGTTCGCTTTATTCCTATGTTTTCAGTTTATGCATGGTTCACGGCGCTCTTAAGAGCTGTATATTTCATTAAGAGCTGTACACTTGTATGTAATTTTCTAGAATTGTTTGTTTTTTACATCCTAGCCGTCCAAGCTCAAAGTGTTAAATTATTTAACACTTAGAACAAATACAACGCCTCCTGATTAGACTAATCTACGATAGATGGTGATGCGAAACTTTTTATTCGCCATTGCCTTAGAAACACGTGCTCAGGTGAAAAGTTGCTACTGGCCTCAGTTTTCTTTTACGCAATTAATTGCCTTAAAGAGTGGCTCTAAATAGAATTGATTTTATTATAATTTCCTATATTCATTTATACTTCTATGTTATAATTTAATTCGCTGTTTACGGCGAAGGAGTCGCCCCACTGGTGTCGCGCAGCTAAACTAAAGCAGGTGTAAGAATAATTTACTCATAAGCTCCCGTGTTAAAAAAAAGTTTTCTTAAATCCTATTACGAGTGATTTAAATGCCAAAACAAGCACCAAAAAGGTCAAAAAGATGTAGTACCTTCTCCACATTTGCCACAAAGTTCCATTATAAAATAAAAACATAAAAAAAGTGTGAGATTGAAGTCCAATTATCCAACATTTTTTTTACAATTTATCTGCATTTTAAGCTTTGCCGGGTTGCCGGCCTAAAAAATGGGCTTTCCCTTCTAACGATTTCTCGCATATGTTATTATGTCATAAACAACATTATTTTAATCAAGATACACAACAATGCAAGGTGTTACTCAGTGTAAATCATATGACATATATAAACAACCCTCTGTGTGGCCATATCGCCAAGATTCAACGCGACATGGTTTATTAATTCATTTAAGGAGTTTGATTTTTCATGGATGGTTTATTTTCTCAAACACGAAACGTCTAATTAATTTTATATTATATTGTGGTTGTTCCTGAAAAAAATTAAAAATGATTGATCACTAACCTTATATATTAGGTAAAGCACTTTTTTCGCCATGTTTCTGTCATGTTGTGTCATGTCTGTTAAAAAAATTTAAAAAATATCCCTCCGACCTCTAAATACCATATATTGGGGTTTCTTCTTCAAAAATACGAAATGCTTAATTATCAGTTTTTTACATTAGAGAAACCATTTACCAAAGAATTAATTTTTTCCTAAGGCATAATTCTGTTAGGCGTACAATTTTCACAAAAATTCAAAAACTTAAAAATTTTCTTGTGACGTCTAATAAATTTTAAATATTTGAGGTTTCTTCTCAAAAAATACAAAATGTACCCTAACTACCTTTTTATTAGGTAAAGCATTGACCAAAGAACTAATTTTTTTCACGCTGTTTCTGTCAGGCGTCAATTTTTACAAAAATTCAAAAACTTAAATATTTCTCTTCAACGTATAAAGGATTCTTATTTTACAACTTGCTTTACCTCGCTATTTCACGCCTTCTGTTTAAGCTTATCACCAATAGATGGCGCTAGGTGTTAGCTTTAACGCAAATTGTTTTTCCGCGGTTAATATACTCTAGATAAGTTTAAATTTATCTTAATTTTCTATCTTGTATGGTTGTATGTAATAATATAATGATAAATCTAGAATTGTTTGTTACAATTGTATGTTTATTTACTCCAGCACAAACACAACATACCACTAAATAAAATATAACTAAAAACGAATTCAAGGAGTTTTTCCTGCCTGGATAATTTGCTCAAACCCTGAACTTTCGGTTCCCCTGCAAATGTCTAATAAATTCCATATATTTAGGGTTGTTTCAAAAATGGAAAGTGTACTCTCACCAATTTTTTATACTAGGTAAAGTATTGGCCAAAGAACTATTTTTTTTTCTAAGCTATGTTCCTGTCAGGCGTTCAATTATCATAAAAATTCAAAAATTTCCTTTCAACGCCTAATATATTCCATATATTTGAGGTGTTTCTCAAAAAATACAAAATGTACCTTCACCAATATTTTACATGAGGTTAATCAAGTAAAAAATTTATGTTTATTACGATCGTTTCGATTAGGCGAACTACACACTTTTTTATATTAGGTAGAACTTTTCCTGCATGGCCTCGAGGAGGAATAGTTATGTTGCCCGTCCCAATCCCAGATAAAGAAGGAGTGTACTAGCGCAAGGCTGGCCACCTAACCTAGGGAAAAACATTGTGCCCAAAGAACTGATAGGGAGCCTCGTAAAAATCAGAGAGGTAACCAGAAGACAACCACGGTAAAAAAAAAAACAAAACCAAAGAACACTTTAAAAATGGCCACATGAAATGTAAGATCCACCCAATATCAAGACCTAGAGCTAGCCAAAGACTTATTAAACAACAAATTAGATATATGTGTTGTATAAAAATACACAGAAAAAAAGGCAGATGCCAGGCAGAACTAGAAGATTACCTATACTCAGGAGTAGATAAAAGTTCAAGAGCAAATAAGGGTGTCGGAATAATGGTAAGCAAGAATCTTATAGATTAGATAACTGACTGTAATTGCATTTCAGAACGAAAAGTAACGATACAAATAAAGACAAATTGCAACTAACTCAACATAATGAGAATATACGCTCCGGAAAACTGCAGGACGAAAGAATTTAGGGAGAGCTCAACTAGAAACTCCAATAAGTTCCAAAAATTTGAAGTCATTTCCTAAAAAATACAAAATGAGTCCTTGTCAATTTTAATATTAGTTAAAACAATAATCAAACAACTAATTTTTGTTGCTTTAAATTTCTGGCAGGCGTACAATTTTCACAAAGATTTAAATACCTTAACATTTTCGTCTCACTTCCAAAAATTTCTATATATTTGGATTTGCTTCTTAAAAAATTTATATTAGAAAAAAATTGACCTAAAAATTATTTTTTTTACGTCATGATTTTATTAAGAGTCCAATTTGTACAAACATTTAAAAACTTAAAAATTTTCCTCCAACTTCTAATAGATTCTATAGATTTAGGGTTGTTTTTTAAAAAATTACGAAACGTTCTCTTAACAATTTTTTATTTTAGGTAAAACGCACCACGTAAAACGCTTTTGGATTGTGTCATCCACAGCTTTTATTTTAATGGTTGTCTTTTCCCACATTTTCTTCGAAAGATAAGGATCCCTATACAGGGTGGCGCGCGGCAGACGCATGGATTTAAATAGCTCATTGCTTCCCTCCTAAGGAACCTTAAATATTAAAAGTGGGACAATTTGAAAGAGGGAGATGGGAAGTTTATGTTTCACGCGGTTTTAATCGCTATAATGGAGTGGTTTTTTTCTGAGCGGGCCTATTTGTCAAACGGCCGCTCCAGGATTTTTTCTTGCCTCAATTGGAAGGAATGGAACTAAAAGAAGTCTGGTTTCAGCAGGACGGGGCCACAGCCCACACAGCAAGGGTTTGCATGGACTCCCCGGACGCCTCATCTTCCTAAGAGACGATTTGAACTTGTGGCGCGCTTTCCTGATTTGGCCGCTTGCGATTTTTTCCTGTGGGGATACCTAAAATCTCTGGTGTATAACAATCGTCCTAGGACCCTAAAAGCCCTCAAAAACAACATTCAAGCCCATATCGCCGAAATTTCTGTGGCAATGCTTCAAAGAGTGCACGAAAACTTCAGAAATAGGCTTACTCAGTGTCAGTGTTTGGAGTGTAATATGCAATATGAAGGACACTTTGTTCAAAACCATGTAAACCTAAATTTCCCATATTAATGAATCGAGAAAAAATAAAAAAAAATAATCATTTCGTAACAGTCTGCGTTTTATTCCATTTTTAAATTCATGCGTATGACGCGCGCCACCCTACATAATTCCCCAAGTATTAGCCACGTGCAGATTCTTTAAAATCAGTGACGAGCATCGTACTCTCCGCCAAATAGCACGCCCAGGTATGTTATTGTGGCCTAGATTTTAATTATTATTTCTCCTACATTGAACTTAATTTATGCCCACCAGGTCTCTTCTTTCTGCCATGCTAATGTTAATTCTTGTTTCTCTTTAGCCAGCTTAAATTACCTCAGCGATGTTAGCTCATCTTCATAACACTTCTTCTTTGGTCCTTCCCGTAACTATCACAAAAATTTCCATCTAAAGATCTTTTCATAGTTTATAATCTACCGAGTTGGTTCTTTAACTAACTTCTGTTATTCTCTAAATACTTGGTTTATATTTGTGTTCTCAATTTTTTTTTTTTGAGCAATCGTGTCAATATGTTGACGTCTACCTTGTTTAGGTCAATAATAATAAGATGTAAAATTCTTCTAGTGGCAAGTTTTTCTAAATAAATTGTTTCAGGTAAAAAACACACTCTACTCTTCTGATTTTTGCTCTGCAAAAAATCTTCTTTTGCTAATTTTTTCGGTACTCTTCCATACAACCGACCACTTGATGCTTTTTAAAAAGCGAAGTGTACAGTATGTTTTAAATATTTAAAAATGTAAGGAGTTTCTCCATATTTATTTTTATTGTTGGGTTTTTAAAAATCATTAAAAACAATTTTAGCAGTGCAAAAACCCATTACACTTATTTACTAGTAGTGTACAAAAATGTGTGGTGAAAACAATGTTCCTTTTGGAAAATATTTACAAAGACTTTTGGTCGATTCGTTTGGCGGCTTATAATAGTCCATTACAGTAGCTAAAAGAAAAGAGACTTGTTTGCGACCAGACATTAGTAGTGCCGGCAAATAAGAGCCCTTCGCGTCTATTGGGGTGCGAACAATAGTTCCATTCGGTTTCTACTATCACCATATCGCATTGCAGACACTGACAAGACTCATATGTCTCCCACACATCTCAAATAATACATTCATAACATAACATAACATTACTGTCTTACAAGAACTCAAATTATCACCCCGTCATTGAAAGCGCTTTTTCATGGTTATTACAGTCTCTGCTGTAAATCGAGTTGCGTTACAAGTTATAAGCCAACTTTAATAGCATGTTATATTAAAAATTACATATGCACAAAAATGAAAATGACTTTAAAATGAACTAGTAACATGGCACATAAAAGAAAAGAGTAATATGCAATTTATAATTTATAGACGATCTTTAACTCCAGGAACATTTTTATATTCTAACGTTTCATAATATAAAGCTTGATATTTTAAATAACACAACTACAAATGAGAAAAATATTGAGTGCTCGCTAGTAATTTGTTTATATTTTTATATTTTACATTTTGTCATATTGTTTATTAGACACGAACAAATTCTTCCTTTCTTTATATCTTTGTTGACTATGTAGACGTCTTACGTCTTGGATTGTATTAGCTTTTTATATTTATGCCATATTTGCAATAACAATAAGTGATATACAGCTGACATAACACTCACACAAAGGCGGCAATATAAATTTTATCAATATCTTTGATTAGATTCTTCTAAACCTAAACAAACAATTCAGTCATCCACAAATCCAAACTTATAGAAGCTTCAACTCATTATCCCGCATTAATTTATCAATGAAATTACATCCTTTGTTAATATTTTCTTAGACTATTATATATGTGCGCAATTTAATTATTTATTTTTTGTATACGACACAATTTTTAAGGAAGCAATAAGTTGTTTATTAAACCAATTTATTACATTGAAATTCTGCAAGTTTGAAGATAATTTATATTGCAGAATTTATAAAAAAGGTTTTTTGGTCTATGCCCTACACCTACATGATATAAAAAATTGGTGAGAAATAATTTTGTATTTTTTGAGAAACATTCCCAAATATATGGAATATATCAGAAGTTTTTGAATTTTTTGTGAGATTTCTACGTATGATACAAACATGGCGTAAACAATAATAGGTTTTTTGGGCAATGCCCTGCATCATATAAAAAATTGATAACAACAAAATTTGTAGAAAATTTCAGTTTAAAAACTTTTGTACTGATATGTTTTTTTCATAATTTTGATAGTTTTTAAAATTTTTAAAAAATATAAAAAATCTAACCAATAATTAAAGTGGTGCCTTTAAAAAGGTAAAGCAAACGTTACCAAAATTTGATATTGGGTGAAAATTAAAACACCATTTAAATGGGGTATACTTGAGCCATGTTGCAATTTAAAAAAATTGATGATGACGTCATTGCTTTGACATACGTCAATAAAAAACAAAACAATGTCGCAAAAATAGGATACGTAAAAAACAAAATCAACACGTCAGAGCATTTTGTCGAAAAAATAATTGTTTCAATTTTAATGAATATGTTCCATAATTTAAACACTCACTGTTTAAAGAACCAAATAATATCAAAGGACGATCTCTACAAAATTGCTTCAGGGTGGTATTGTCAAACTTTCATAAACTCCCACGGGTAAAAATAACTTAGGATAACGCAGAGAACAACAGATCTATCTTGGCACTACAGCCCTTTGTGGGCCCTGGCCTTCCATAAGATATGACGCCATCTCTCCCTGTCTAACGCTTTCGTTCTCTAATTTCTAAATCCAGGAAAACTGGCATCACTGACCACACCATCGCGTCATCGAAGTTTTGGTCTTCCTCTTCGCCTTGTTCCTTGCACTCTGCAATCTGTTATCATCCTAAAATGTCGTTCAGCTAGTAACCTTTGTATATGTCCCGCCCATCGCAACCTCGATATTTTTATGCTCCTCACTATGTCTGGTTTATTATAAAGTTGTTGTAACTCAAAGTTATATCTACGGCGCCACATACACGTCCCGTCAGAACAACAGATGGGAAACAATAAATTTGAATATTAGAAAGTGACGGGAGATATGGAATATGCAGGTAAAAATAGGCCTGTGAACAAAACGGTATACCCCGAACGTGGATAAGTGAACAAACAAGTCGATGTGGTATACTTTCTTACCCAAATACTTTCTGGACATAGGTGCTTTAAAATCTACCTGAAGCGTCTGCATTTAATGCAAGTGCAGTTTTGCTGATTTGTGGAGAAATAGTCGCACCGGAGCACACTTTCTATGCACGTCAAAATTGACGTTGGAAACAATTTACGGTGAAGCGCCAAACTGTAAAAATACACTCAAACATACGCTAGAGACTGGGAAAAACTTGAAAGAAACTTATAGAATGTCCGGGAAAATTAAAAAATCAAGGAATGCAATTAAAGGCAAAGGAATGCAGGGTGGTGATGCGGGATGAATTTGATAGAACACTTAAATAGACAGCAGTAACTTCGGCCTTAAAAACTAAAAAATGGTAAGGCACCTGCAGAGGACGGCATCACTTCCAAAATCATAAAACTATCAAGAACAACTGCACACAAAAGACTTTACCAAATAATATGCATAAAATGGGAAGAAGAACAGATGCCGGAAAGGTGGAAAAATTGAGTTAATTTTCCGATTCACAAAAAAGGCGGCTAAGGCAAATTGCGTCAGTTACAGGGGAATCACGTTGTATATTAGATACTTTCTAACTTTATATTTTGTGGGATAAGACCATACGCAGAAAAAATATTAGGGGAGTATCAATATGGCTTTTAGGTAAGTAGATCAACTCTAGATCAGGGATTTGTGCCAAGCTATGAAAAAAAGTTATAGATACAACATTGATATACATTGCCTATTATTTGATTTTAAAAAAGTATTCGACAGTAAGAAAAGAGCAAAGTTAGAAAAGGCACTTGTTTTAATGGGTACCCTTTAGAAACTTACTAAACTAGCTATGATGGCAATGGATAGATCAAAGGCCAGAGATGCAGACCAAAATAAGACATCAGAGGAATTTGAAATAAAAACCGGTGTTAGGCAGCGAGATGCCCTATCAGCTGTTCTCTTTAATCTTGCCTTACAAAAATGCAATCGAAAAATTTAAAAATTACGAAAATATTATAACAAAATCATACCTAATATGTCCATAGGTGAATGACATACTAATCATGACAAGAAGCAATAAAACGCTCAAATTACTAGAAATAGAAAAAGAAGAGAGAAAAATTGGCCTGAACATACGTGACGATAAAACCTAAACGCGTGTACTAACTGAGGATACAAAATAAAATTCAGGCAGAGAATCGATTCTACCATACATACATCTGAAGAAATCATTTCGCGTAACGCAAAAGTACGAATGTATAAAACCCGTAATGGACTAATAACAATAACAATAATTTAATAATTTCCAACAGGCTTCTACCCTATACAGGAAATATTAAAAGCCTAAATATAGTTCACAATATATAATGGTGTATACAATATAATAGAAAAATAATAATAATAATAATAATAATAATAAAAGTCGAAAAAATTAAGAAATATAATAATAATAATATAAAAAAAAATAATACAAAGAGAGAGCGATTTCTTGGCACAAATAATACTATTACATGGGGATAAATCGTGGACTATGTCTGGAGCAGACAAAAGCTCTCTTCGTGTTTTTTAAAGGCGAATTATGCGAAAGACCTTTGGACTGGTAAGCAAGGAGCTTTAAAAACTTTAAAAACTAATGGAAGGCGAAGATATAGAGGCTTTAATAGGCGGGGAGCTAAGCACCCAGATCAATTTTTAAGGCGCAACCGTGTACTTAAAGGGGTAGAGAGAGACCTAAGGACAGGCGAAAAGATACGGTAGATGAAGATGTAAAAACTCTACAAGTATAAAACTGGGCGTGTATTGCTAAAGATCGTTAAAGGTGAAAGATGTTTGTTAAGGAGATCAAAGCCCATCCTGGGCTGTAGAGTCAGAAGAAGAAGAATAACTTTGGCCAATGGGCGAAACTGAGAGCGGGGATGTTTTGGTGGCTAAGAAACCTTTTAAAAAATAATAAAGGTTCCAGTGGGCGGATTTGAAAGCAGAAAAGTTACGTGGTTAAGGACTTTTTTGAAAAGTAAGAGAGTTCCACAGATCGTAGGTTGACTAAACGTGTATACCCATTTCCTCTTTCATTAAAAATATTGTATTAGGGTTCGTAGTGGTTTTTTTTAATAGGTTATGTTAGGATTGGGAGTAGGTTAAGATCATTTATTTTTTTGCGTTTTTGTTATAATAAATTTGTTACGTGGGGATTTAGCGGAAGGTTGTTTGGTGCTTAGTTCAAATTATTTTACTACGAAGTTTTTTTATAATACTTAGCCCAGGATATGCCGGTTTTATTCTTTGGTAAAAAAATGATATTTTATTTATTTTTTAAAACAATTATTAACAAATCATTATATATTATAAATGTAATTAATGAAAAAGTGCATAATAAAAACTAAAGGCACTATAAAGAGATGTGAATATAAGAATGTTAATACGGGAAATATCACGTATTAGTAGATTTTTTTCTAGGAAATGTGAAGAATGATTATAGAAGCAAAATAACACAATAACGCGACTTTCGAGGAGGGTACACAGTAAAAACCCCTGAAATGCAAAGTAGTCAGTTGAAGAGCCCTATAAAAAGTGCACGGTATAACAAAAATAGAAAAGCATTTTGCTCAATCCTCTCTTTTTATCCTCCTGACCCAAAAATCCGTGCCGCACATATAAATGCAATAGGAAGGGTGAAAACAATGTCCAGTATTTTATTTTCTCTAGAAAGTACCGACGCAACGTTGGCTAGTGAATTGCGGAACGGTGCGGAGCGTTGGCTACAGGGATATAATTCCGCAAGACTTCCAGTGGCTAAACACGACTCGAATACAGAATACCGTAATTGATAATTCTATTTACTCCATATTAGCCATAATACAATTTCTTAATTGTTAATTCCCACTCCCTTGATATTTGGTCTCTACACGTTTTATATATTACTTAACTCACTTCACTCTGACTCTGGACAGAAGAAAAACCTCCCGGGCTTTTAAATTCACTCGCGTTTAAATTAAACAATGCCAAATCAATTTAACCCCCCAAATTTCTAATTAATATCCTAACTTTGGGTTGATTAGGGTAACTCTTTAAATAACCTCTAATTCATTAAGATTGAATAATCTTACCAAAACATTTTACCAATCTATTTATATAATATTTGAAGACCATTTTTGCGATCTCGGGTGGAAAAATTGCCATATCTATAAAATGGCTTACGTTGGACGAATAAAATTAAACATAAAACCTATTCAAGATTCTGCTGAATCTTTCACTGCAACTTGCGTGAAAATAATAATAAATGATATGATTTTATATAATATTAAATATTTTTTTTTGGTTTGTTTACATTTACTTAAAAAATTAAAAAAATAATCAAGTTTAGAAAAGAATATAGCTTTGCGAAAAAATATTTTTTAATGTTAATTTAAATTCGATTTGTATTTAGGATGGGGAAAATTTTTCAAATGGAAGAATCTGGGTGCAAATTGTATTGCCTATTGATTCGTATATAGCTATAGGGTTTTGGGTATCTTTTTGAGTTTTCAATGACGCAATATATCAGTATAATGTTCGCCCGTTCTATTATGCAATGATGTAGTCCTCCTCTGCAAATCTAGCAATATATCTAGAAAACTAGCTGTGGTTACTCAAGTGGCTATCTTGTGGCTCATATATTATTTGTAAATAAGATGTTTTCTCTAAGAATGTTAGGTTTCGTTGGGAATTTGGAATGAGGATTCAATTAAAGGTGATATTGATTATCTCCGAATTTATGGTTGTGATTCTTATGCACGTGCTCAAGGTATCCGAGATCCCAAATCGTTTAAGTAACTTCACTAACTGATTATTAACCTTTAAGAATGCCAAAGGACGAAATTTATTCCTTTAACCCTCACACTTTTTATCCAAGCATTATTTTTTATTCCATTCAGACCCAAGAACTTATTTATAACGCAAAAATCTTGAATTTTTGCAAGCATTTTACATAAATTCATTCATTACTATTCCTTGCGAATTTCACATTGCAATACTTTTTTTCTTCAGCAATTAGAACTTATTTTTTTAATACCATGGAACACTAAATGCATTCCTATCCTAATAGCGCATTTTTTATCCTTCCACACGATTATACCTCCCCCATTATTATCTTTCATTTAATCAACAGAACAATAAAAAATCGTTATCTTAAATTTTTAAAACCCCATCAACGCTATTATAAACCAATAAACAATCAGTAAATTACATTATTAATATTGATAGATATTACTGTACAATAAGCTTTGGAACGTGCTAAATTATATTCCGTTACGTGAAATGCTTAGAAGTAAATAGAAATCAATTTGAACATTTAACTAAAGCGGTTATTATTACCAACTCATTTATTACCACTTTCTAATAATAAATTGACGTATACATCAAACCATAGCTGGCAAGTAACTTCATAAAATCAAATAATTAGTAACAGTTGTTACATATCATTGTCATTAGCACTACATCCTATTTATTTTAATCGTGCTTATCCTTAAAATAAACTTTTAATGACTGTCTTCACGAAAATGTTGAGAATTAATTTACACCTAATGATAATCTTAAGGGATTTTATTTTTAATTTTTAATTATTGCAGATACATCTTGTAATTGTAATATACTAGCTTTAAACAAACACATTGTTATTTACTTATTTAAAACTGTAATGAAATTTATTTACACATGAAGAAAAGGCGTAAAGATAAAAAAAGTTGGGAAGTTTGTAACGTCAGAACTTTGATTATACTAAGGCGATTATCACAATATTTATATACAAAAATTTATTAAAATGCCAATTTAAGACGAAGTTAAGACTTTGATTGCAGGTTTGTTACATAGAAACAAACATATACCTGGTCCTCTACAACTTGGTCGGCTGGGAAACTGTTGTCCAAGGTGTACACAGCATTACCTCCTCCTCTGTGTACACCTTGGGCAACACTTTCTCACACCATAATTGCAATAAAGCTGAATTGAACCTTCAATATTGGCGAAAACACTTTGATCTTTTGTCTATTGTTTCGGGATGTCAAAGTATTGCAAATATTTTAAGGCTTATTAAAGCATTACTACAAAATCGTAGTCAATTGTTTTAAGTAAAAAAGCAATGGAGATGTGACGAATGGAAAAATAAATTATTTCATTTTTTAAATGATCAATAAAGTTGAGATTTTAAACCCATTTTTACCTCATAATTTGGGGTAGAACATTACCAAAAACTTGATATTTTTCACATATGTCTAAAATACCTAATAATTTTACAGTTATTTTACAAAATATCGTTTTGGCCACAAAATGATCTCCTTTGGTTGAGGCACAATCATTTTATTTTGCTTCGGTCTTTGCTTTAATAAAATACCAAAAAAATCTTACTTTCACTTTTTATCAATTTGGGGAATAAAAATTTTGATTTAATATAACATAAAATAACGTTCTCCCTATAAAATAAGGGAGTCTATTTGAGAACCTTTGTTTTTTTTTTCAAAAACTGCAAATTTTTCAAGGTGATTGCTAACAATGCGGTTTTCGCATAATAAATTTTAGATTTTTTGAAATACACATTTTCCCCATAATTTTGGCCGCTGTTTACTAAACTAGTTATTTGCCAGATTTTAGTCAATTCTCATTTTATTTCACTTAATAATTTTACAGTTTTTTTATATCTTTCAAACCGATTTCAAACTCGTCTTTGTGGCCCCGGTGCTTAGTAGGTGTTCTGCTAGGTCTTCTTCTTTTTCAGATCCTCTACATAGAGCAGTTTTGACTAGTTAACATGTGTTTTCTTAACTGACAATGTTCCCAAAAAACACCTAAACAGATGGCAGGTTTCTACTATTTTTTTATAATAATGGTAATGTACTTCTTCTTGTGGACAATCTTTTGCTATGGAAATCTCCTTGTCCTTGTAGTGCCATATTCGTTATCGTTGGCGCTTACTTTTGTGTTGTGCGTTTTGTCTGCTATTATACGAAACCAAGGGATCCGCAGTTTAATGTGGGTTTTGAACCACTAAATTGGTGAAGGTGTTCTGGGGCATGTACCTTCGGTGGTTGCCCGTTGCTTTTAAAGGGGGAAGTGGCCGTAAATTTTTGATGTTGATTTTTTAATATTTGAACACTGGACTCACAGCTAAGCAGGCAACGCACGGCCAAACTAAGCTACGATCACTTCACGGAAATCTCCAAATTTTCCATTTTTTACGTTACTTGTTTAAAATTTTATTGTAATATTGCTGGGCGGATATTTCACTATGTCTGGGTTTTAAATCGTTATGCTATATTTGAAGATTTTTTGGCAACCTTTTTAAGGCACCGTACCACTTTTAGTCTCTAGCACTGCAAGAAAACTTCATTCTTGTTTTTGTAATGCATTAAAATTTAACTACATTAACCCCAACGTCTTTCAGAAGTTTAAGGCATCCTTGTCAGTTAGTTTTGGGTTGCGATAAATCGATATTCTGTTTTTAGTTGCAGATTAGAGTTTGAATTTAATACATATAAGGTCTGACGTGGAGACATTTTATTAGATGTACCTTGGCTTCATGGCGTCATAAACAGTTCGCGGCCCAGGTTCAGTATTTTAACAACTTATAATTAACTAATGCTGGAATTTATACCTATTGTAGTTGTCATCGCTGACCTACATGTGAGTTGACTTCAGAGACTAAGATGAGGTTAGTTTTTTCGCAAAGCAATGCATCAGTGGTAGTACTGGTGCTAATTATATTTAAATATTTATTACGATTTTCAATTTTGGATCATTTTGATTCTCCAATTATTAATTTGTTTTTTAAGTTTATCCAGCTACTGTTTTTAAAAAGTTTATTTCTGCTAACGCCATATTCTAGAATCAAGGTTTTCTGGGGTCCATTTTTTATGTGAGTATCTTCTTCTACACAGATTCTTAGCGTTAATGGAATTTTTAATTTCCTCGTGAATTAATCAGTTCGTTTCGGTGCCAAAGAAGGAAAAGTGTTGTACTTCTTCGTATTTTTTTTTGATTAAGCTGGAGATGTAGCTAGATCATTTATTTAATTTTTTTGATGTTTCACATATCTTGTCTTGCTTGCGCTAATTAGCTGTCCCAAATTTTGTCTAGTTCTTTGGCTATTTTTGGGTATATTATATTTCGAGCGGTTACAATGATGCCATCTGCATAAGCTAGTAATAGTTTGCTTTTTGTAAAATTGCACCAATGTTATTGACATTTCCTATTTCACATTTTAAGACCAAATTAAATCCAACTTACCGAACTTGTGGCATTTATAATTCTTTCGTTTTCTACACTAATAAATTTAAAAAAAATACTTTAAAATATATTGTTTTATTTATAAGATTTGTATTTTTACTTTTTGTAAGAAAATATAAGTAATTTACATATTTTTTTTATCTCATCATCTATATTTGCTACAACATAAATAAAAACTCATAAACACTTCAATAAGTTTCTTGTAAATTTAAGTCCTTATTTTATATTAACCTCATTTGATTTTATTTAAAAATGACAAAATAATTTACAGAAACCTATAAGGATATAAGCATTTAAAATGATTAAATTAGTTATGAACAATTTATAACATACACGATATTCTATTAAAATTAATTTAATGGAAATAATTTTAATATACCCATACATACTTTGTATTTAGTTGTAAACACTTCTAGTTCATGATAGTTTATAGAACACAACGCTTAATTCATAATAAAGGCCAATTGAATTTGCTAAAGTATTACTCGGTGAATACTCACACAGTTTGAAAAGTAATTGTCCATTGTAATTGACATTTTAAAAAGTTGCAACCATTGGAAACTAAATGTACCAAAAATTTTTTTTTGATTATCCTTTTGCAACCCAAGCACTACCGCATATTGGCTAATGGTGTTTTGCCACCTAAGGTTGTTCATGTAAAGAGATCCATAAGTCCTTCCTTAATTAATCTTGGATCCTAATTTGTTTCGTGTGAAGTCTTCTGCGGTTTAACCCTTCACATTCGAAGAATTATGTAGGACAAGTTTATATGTCTTCATTGCAGAGCCTTATCTTCTTTTATAATGATTTTTATATTTTTATTTTATGTAGGTAACCTTTTAGTATGCAGTCTCCCGTTATTAATCTCTGTTCGAATATTATTCCTACTCAGTTTTAGTAGATCATTTGAACCGCTACAAGTTATGCTGCTAGTCATTGTTTTAGACCACTGCTTTTGTCCCAGAATCTGGTTTATTTAATTAACTTATTTATTACAATTCATCTGGTGTTAGGTATTACCGGCCCTTTGTTTTGAAAGTCCGCTATCTCATGACCGATAATGTCCTTATGCCCCGACATTTACTTTGTTGGTTGTAAGATTTGTTTGAATACGATTTTGCACCTGTTTAGTACGGCTAATATGGATTTGCTGTATGTGAGTATTTAATTATGCCTTTTTACGTAGTTTCTCCGAATGTTCTCACATAGGCATTAATTTATTGCATCGGGTTCTGCTTGTAGTGTTGTGTTGTGATGCCAGAGTGGTGCAGATATTTTTTACTTCAGGTTGTCTCCCACATTTCCAGCTGCTGTGTCTACTTTCATTTTTGAGCCATCTGTGCAGCGATGTCTTTAAGTGACGGATCTTTTTCCCTTTCCATTTATCCTAGTATTGCTGGGGCTTGACGATATTAATTTCGTAGGTGTTCATCTTGATTAAGGATGACATCTTTTACCTCGTTTATTATACTGGTGTGTTTATCACTTGTGTGTGGTTTCAAATTTTTACAGCACTTGAGTCTGTACGCGCTCATTATGACAAAGTAAAGGTCAAAGCTTTTGTCCAAGTATCTTTTGATCGTCCGCGTTACGTATAGAGAAGCAAGCACCTGTACACTGTCCATTTTCTTGCTAGCTATGGTTTTGTGCCACCAGATTAGACAGCGTCATTGGTTGCCGTACCACCGTTTTGTACAACCAATATACCATGTGTGGTTTTAACCCCTTTGATTTTTCAAGTGCTCTTTTGGTCTTCCCCACTCTGTGCAGATTAAGATTTAATCAAGTAAGTGCTAAAAACATGGAGTTTGGTCTTAGCATCAACGTTAAATCAAATATTATGCTCATTACCAAATTTAAAAGAATAGCCACAATCGTTAGTTTATATTTAATTAATTCTGTAATTTCCACTGCCAATTTTGCGACCACTTTATTGTCTATGTATTGACATGATAGTTTTGATTAGGTTTAATAGAATGTTTCTGTTATATAGTAAGTTATTAACGTCTTCCATTTGTAGGTTGTCAAAAGCCTTCTTTAGGTCTATAACATGTGGGCTGAAATATTGTACTATAAAAATTTTTTTTTACTTGGCTTATAAATGTATGAACGCCAGGTACTAAATCCTTGACTTCTCCCGTTTATGTTTGGTATAATTTTTGTTGTAAATTTTAGTATGCAATTTAATAGATTATATCTATAATATTTTAGATACTCCTTTCCTCTTCTTGTATATTAATGTAAGTAAGGCTGTTCTCTATATTTTACTAGTTTATTCGCGATCTGGTTGTCCTAAAACTTTTAGTAAGTTTTCTTCTGGTATGGCTTCTTCATTTATCGTTATGTCTGGTGTTTATGGTGTGTCACCCTATTCTTTTTTTTTAAAGTTGTGTAAGATATGTTATTTTTTATGAACATGTGCAGTAGTTCTTTTATCTTACTTCTTTTGCTGCCTTATGAATCTCCACATTTTTTGTCACAGAAGTCCAATTGTAATTTGTTTGTATATCCCTTCCAGTATTCCGTTTTTGTTTTTTCCACTATTCGTGGATATCTGTTCTTACACTTTTACAATTTTGGTAAATCTTTATCTGTCCCGATGGACCAGTTTTTTACATGTGCATTTTTCTTCTGACGGCATTTCTGTTGAATTTGTTTAGTAAACCATGGCGTTTTTGTTTTCCATTTTACACTTTTATCGATAGTCTTAGTTCCCAGTGATTCATAGGGTATTTCTAATATTTTTCTTTATATTTATGTTATACTGTGGTGTATTTGGTTTGGAAAAGATTACTTTCTTTCAGCTTTCGATGGTATAGGTCTCTCGTTTATTCTTTTTGTAAATTTACCATTCTTAGTTTTGTGTTGCTTTTAGTTCTCATATTCCATCACCAGGCTTTACTAACTTTATACGTTTGGTGATGTTCCTTTTGTCCAATGTTTTGTTGTTAATATGTTTGTTTGTTAAAATTACTTAAATAAAAAATTAAAAAATCGACAAAAATTTAACACCGAATTTGCACCGGAAATAAAGAGTTCACGCTCAAAAATGAGTTAAAACATAAAGACACATTAGTCTACGAAGAATAGTTATAAAAACCAATTGTCATAATTGTATTACAAACCTTACACTTGCATTACAATTATATCTAGATTGCGATTAAGTTCACAAGAATATTTTATTACAACTTATAAATTATTGAAGCGCAGCGCGATTTGGTGTGAAGTTGTGAATATTTATAGTGATATCCTCTCACCAGATATAAGAATAAAGTATTCATATTCAATGATGATTATAAAGTTTTGTGGTCACAATATCGTGGTAAGTTGTGAAATGCAACATGTATGTAAGATATTCTTGAAATTTGACAGAAAATGTAAAAAGTTGTTTCAGTAGAATGAGATGAACCCATGCAAAACTTCAAAGTTTATTATTATATGCCCTAACTTATTTGTATGCACATATAAACTACCTATTACAAAATGACTCGTTTATTTCCAATAATCGTAAGTGCTAATAAAAATAAAATATTGTTTGAAGTTTTTTTTAAGTTTTTAAGATTATGCCTAGTATTAAAAAATATAAAGATTCATATTTTAAGAAGTATAAATATTCCATTGTGAATTCCTGACGTTCTTTTTTACACTTTTAATAAAAGCTGGTGCGCACGAAGAATTTCATTTATTAATTAATATGACATCAGTTTTAAACAGCTTGATGTCGGTGCTCATTTCTTTCATTATAGTTTACGATTTGAACAAAAGGAAAATTGGTATTTTTTTATGGATATATCCAGGATGTGCTTTTATTTTGACAGGAGTAATTTTAAAGAGTCGTTAATCCTAGAAATGGCATAAGAACGAGTTTGTTTGGAACAGATATTTATAAGAAAAAATCGATTGATGGCTATAAGAGAAAGATAAAAAGTGCTTAACTTGGTAAATTGGCAAGTCATCACATCTTTAGATCAGATAGAAAGGCCTGTCTAAGATAAAACCACTGTGTAGTATTTTTAGTAAATCAAAACAAATACTTGTATCTAAAAGTTATACATCACTGCGTGTGTGTGTGATATCAAACCCTTTTGTCTACTCTCCTATATCATTTTTCTATAGACTCATCTGTATGATTGATCTTTAATACTTTAAGAATAAAATTTCTATTCTTTTCCTCTCCTGATCTGTATTAAATTATTTTTTTTACACTCATCATGAATTCTTTGCGAGGTGATAAAACCTTTATTGTTACTTTTCTAAATGGAACATGATTTTAAAAAAGGATAATATTCAATAAATTTTTTAAGAAAAAAAATCATAGAAACGAGCAAGCTTGATATTTTATAAATTTTACATCAATATGATTTTTTAGAAAATACATTTGACGAATGTATTGCAACATTTCATATAGAAATATGTACAAGTACATCGATTTTACACTTCATAAATTACTTTAGAGCTACACGTTACATTAAAGTGGGTCTCAAAATTTTAACAATCATTTTTACACATGTTTTTGTGGAGTACTCATGTTCGCTCATGATGAAAAAATATTACCCGATAAAACATCAAATTATTTCGCAAAAAAATATTCGTAGATTAAAAAAACACACTTAGAATTATAATTCCATTGCTAGATTGAATAATGATTTAATTGCCAAAGATGAGGAGAGTCCTTGAAATACTAAGATAAGAATTTTTTACAGCAGTGTTTTTTTCTTAAATCAGCTTGTTTAATTCTATTAAAGGAGTCTTCCTTGATTATAATTTTTTTTTAATTGAAAATTCCGCTAATGCAGCAGAATCTTTGTCACTTATTATTGGTGGTCATCCCAAAAGTCTTCTCCCTATTGTGCGCTTATTTTTACATATTGTTCTTATTTTATTGCCGCTCATTTGTTGTTCATGTTTGCTTCACATCATTTTTCTAAGTATTATACATTTTCCTACATCCCTAACTTTAATTATTCTTCTTCTGGTTCGTTTAGTTTACTTCACTAGTAAAACCATAAAGATTAATTTTAGTATTCTTAGTTTAATCGGTTTTATTTTTGCACTTACTTAGTAAACTTTATTACAGTCCTACGTAAGCATTCCTTAATCTGAGCTGAAGCAACTGTCGTGCCTCACATGTCTAGTGGAGCCAATCATACCAATCACATAGCATGTTTATGGTTATATTATCCGCCATTGACAGCCAAACAGCATTGATAAAGTCACAAACCCAAAACAAAGATCTTTCACCTGGTACATGGACTTGTCCAAAAAAGACAAAGGCACCAGCGTAAGCATATACGAGATTAACTACAATGAATCTATTTCTCTCGGCCAAGGCACTTGTAGGCTAAAACGCTAGCAATAATGAGATACGCTCAAGTGTGCATAATAAGAGATTAGAATAGAGCACACATCCATCTATTTACCGGCTCCCAAGCTGAATTCCAAAGAGGGAGAAGCGCTCAGGACCTGATCTTCACATTAAGACATATGAATAAAAAGCTCATAAAGAAAAATGGAGATATCATATCTGCTTTTTAGATTTAAAGAAATCCTTCAATAGAGCACAAAGAGAAGGTATATGAAGGAAACTACAAAAATGAGTGATCGAGAAGGCAACGATCAATTTACCAAAGAACATGCAGTAGAAGAACACAAACAATAGATGTGTACTGAGCCCGCCATTTTTACAATAATACTAGACAAAGTAATTGAGAAATCAAAAAAGAAACACTGAAGATAAGATATGAAAATAATACAATTAGAAGAGCTAATATTCGCAGATGACATGGCAATTGTAGCAGAAAAATATGTACGACATGAAATAGAAATACTAGTTAAAGAATTATATAGAAAATAAACATAAAAATAAACCAAGATATAACAAAGAATATAATATCTAAAGAAAGAAATACACACGAAATCAAGATACTGGGAAAACAATACAAAAAACCCTTTATTTTATAGAACAGAAATTGCAAAGAGCACAAAAACCGAAATCGTAAAAATAGTAATACGACCCAAATTTACATACAGCGGCGAAATTAGGTCAATGACAGAAAAACAAAAATCAAAAACAAACGCCTTGGAAAAATAGAAAACAAGACAAGAAAAAAGAAGAAACGAGACATTCTGACAGAACCTAGGGCCAATAAACGATAAATAACAAAAGGCCAGATAAGATGGTTGAAGCTAGGAGACAGGAGCAATAAGGAAAAACCAAAAAGGAAGACCAAGGAGAGAATAATAAAATACAATAAGAAAAAAGGCAGATAGAAAAGGGACTATTTGGGAAGAAGTAAATGAGCTAACCCACAACAGAAAACAATGGAGAGACTATTATCAAGTCAGTCAAAAATAAAATAAAATATATGCCTTAAACTATAATGATAGGAAGGCTGAGAATAAAATAAAAATCCTAACAGGACATTATCCTGTGAAGGGAACTATCTTTACAAACTGGAAAAGGTGGACTACAGTGTCTGTAGAGTTTGTGGAATGGCAGACGAAACAAAACTACACATACTTTAGAGTGTGTAGCATTGGCTACTAAGAAATATTCCCTTTTAGGATAAATGCTTAAATTTCTCAACATTTTAAACCCTTTATTGTTTTTCTTCAAAATTTTTTTTTTGGCGATAAAAAAATGGGCGCTTGCAATGACAGCTTTAAAAAAATATTTCGATAGAAATGAATCAAAAATTGATATATTGATTCATCATCAATAATTAACAGTTACTAATATTTCGTTAATTAATAAATTAATATTATACTAAACAAATTGAATCAAATGAAAAGTTGAAATAACATATATAATATACATGGATATAATTTACCAGTTTTAATTAATAATCTATTAATAAAGATATAACCGTGTAATATAATTAAGACACTATTTAAGTGTTAAAGTAGAATATATTTCTGGAATAACTTATTAAGTGAAATAAATTGGAAAATTAAAGTAATTAAATTTATTCATAATTAATGATTTTAATTAATATATTTAAATGGTTTTTAATATTTAATTAAAAAATTTCTGTTGAATACTTGTGAAGATCCTTAACCTTTCTTTTAAAAGCCGATTATAAAGTTTTGTATAGAAGGCAAAAGTAGAAAGTGTTTATAAATAAAATGCAAACAACAAACGCATTTCATATGGTAAGATAAGAATCAAGATGCGACCATTGTGAATAAAATTATATAGCAAAGCTCTTAGATTTTACAGTAGAGATCACAAACAGTAAAGTTACTTTGTTTCCAAATATTTACTACCTTCAACGCCAAAAGCCTTGAAGCCTCTGGTGTTTCTTCTCAACCATCACGGTATATCAACCCCTATCTAGCGCGTATTCCTTTCTTTTATTTTGTTTTTTTTTATGCATTTGTTTTATTTAGCACCACCTGCATTTGTTACAATTTAAAACCAACTAATTTTATCACAAGAGAATTGGATCAATAAATTTACTATAATTCATTTAAAACACAATTTGTTAGTCGCAACATTCCCAAAATGTAATTTATTTTTAATTGTTTTGTGCCTGGTGAGAAATGTTTGGTATTTTGGTGTATTTTCTTTGCATATAGGTACGTCATGTGTGGCTTCAGGGTTAATTCTAGGGGTGGATCTGTTAAAAAGATCAAAGGAAAATAATTTGAACGATCAACACAATACATTTTGCTTCTATAATTTTATACAAGCTTCGCACTTTAATTAAAAATTTTTTTCATTATAAAAAAAATGTTTTTTCATACAAAAATATTTGAATGCACTTATATTAAATTATATTTTTAAAACCTTTAAATATACATTAATAAACAATTTAACAATTTATTACATTTTTCTGTTTTATTTAAATGTAAACTTAAAATCAATATATTAAAATTAAGTTTTTCGCCTCATGCTCCTTCACTTTATTAATTGCATTAATAAAATTTAATTAAAATTTTTTAATTACTAGTTATCAAAAATATATTCAAAAAAATAATTGTAATGAATTTAATAAGGCGTTATATGGTTTTTCAAATTCGTTAAATGAAATAACTCAAATTGTGAATTTTAAAAAATGGCCAACTCTAAACAATATTTACTGGGACACCAATTAAAATGCAAATAAAATTGGCCTACTCTGTAACTTTTAATATGGAAAACTGCAAAGATATTATTTAGACAAAAAAAATATGAAACTTCCTGAAATCTTAATGATAAGTTTGTTCTTCCTACGAAAACAAACTCCGATCAGTAATTTTCAAAAGACTACTAGCAACGTGCAACCCTTTAGAGCTCTTAAAAATAATTTCAGTATTGGAAGTGGTAAACATACTTCAATGAAAAACGAAGGCGTCATTAACGATGTATCGAATAATATTCGATAACGACACGTACATTAACCAAATATATGATATATAAAGACCAAAAACATTAAAATTGTTATCGAACTACTAAAAAATCAAAACTATTATGCCAGAGTAAGCAATACCAAGCTTGGGGCCACAAAAGAAAGCTGTCAAATGTACAGGATTCATACAAAGAAAACCAAACAACCCTTAAAATGTTACAACTGTGGCAAGTCACATCCAGCAAGCTAATGTGGGTGTGAAATCATTAAAAAATGCTGACTATTTGGTATAAAAACTCCGTCAACGAAAACACCGCTGTAGGCCCAAATCATCGCAAAGACCCTGCGGAGAGACAAAAGCCTGTGGTAAGTAATCATTCGAAGTTTACCACTACAAGCCAAACCTATGCGGACAAAGCTTGACTAAATCTAGCCTGAAAACGCACGGCGTACCTTAAGGGGCCTAAAAATGTACATAAAACACTTGAAATCATCTCTAAAAAACTTGAGCAGCACGAGAAAGAATCTAAGAGTTTTTGATCAACACTCAAAGATCTCAAGGGCGAATAAACTGAAGATAATGGAAAAGAACGCAAATGGACTGCATTAACATCTAGAAGAATTTAATACAGACCTCATCATACAAAAAATAGACATACGCCTCAATGCTATCGCACTACTCAACTACCTAATAAAGCTACAGGTGGAAATGCTGTTCTCATCAGAGAGCACATCTAAACATTATGAAGAATTCAAACTGCAAGCGAAAGAATACATTAACACAACCATAAGCTGGATCACAGTAGGAGCAACATACATACCTCAAACTTTTTCTGAAAATGCAAGGCTCATTGAAAGTGATTTTAACGCTTAAAATCATGAATGGGATTTAAACTTGAAAAACACCAAAGAAAGAAGATTTATCCATGTCATGAAAGCCATCAACTGTAAAACTCATTTATCAGGCAAGCCAATATACTGGCCTACTTACTTCTTCAAAAGGCCAGACCTAATAGTTTTTTTGTCTTAAAAAAATATTCAGCAACTACATTAGAGTTAAGGAGGACTTCTCTATTACCTCTAATCACTCACCTATAATGTTAAATCTGTATGCAAATATCATAAAACCAACGCTGATAAGTCTGTAAGACTTATTTCGAACAAAGCTTAAAGAAAAAATCAGGTGAAAGTTTTTAATAAAACTCCTTATGAACTAAAAATAGAAGCTGTTTAAAAAAGTAATACAAGAGGTTGCATGGAATTTTACATCCAGCCTATCAAAAATTTTAAAGGAAACCATATCCTTAAGAACTTTATAGCAGAGGTCAAGATAACTAATCTAGTCAACGGTACACTTTGACTTAATTACGTCCCCAGAGCCCGTATATGTGCTGAAGTAATAATAATCCCAAACTCTGGAAAAATCCTCATTGGCTTACAGGGTTAAATACCAATTTCCCTGCTACCAACTATATCCAAGTTATTTCGAAAAACTACTTCTAAAGAGACTACCATAAAGGAAAAGACACTTTTACCATCACATCAATTTGGGTTTTATAACAAGCACTTTACGCTCAACCAAATGCATAGAATTACCAACTTAGTTTTCCAGATGAAGCACAGGCAGGTGACAAAGTATGGCATGAAGGCCAAATTCATAAGTTAGAACAAGTCCTTCCAGACTCTAGACAATTAATGAAATCCAGTGTTCGGGCATATACTTTACATCCCTTATACCAGAAACATACATCCTGATGAAGTTGTAGTGCAGTGATGGTAGTGGAGGAAAATTCCGAAGCTGCAACAAACGAATTCCAAAAAGATATAAATGACATTAGCATATGGGCAAATACAAAGTAAATGAAAGCAAATCAACCCAAATAAATTTCACGAACAACAAGATACACCACTTCCCGGCAACAATAAATGGTATATCGCTAGATACAAAGCTCATATGTAAAGGAAAAGAAGCTGAACTAATATACTACGTTGTACTGGTTATTTTGAAAAACTTTTAACCCATCCATTCACGATAAATTGTCAATTTTTACCAATATAATTAAACCTGTGTGGACCAACGGAATTGAGTTGTGCGGCTCCACTAAGAAAGCTAACATCAACAAACAAAGTCCATCGCAATATCGTTAGCGCTACACGGTACGTCAGAAACGCTAATCCACACAGAGATATCCAAAAAGAAATAGCAGTTAAGAAATTTGTAACAAGACATGAAATTATCATCCAATACTGCTTAAGCGTAAAAAGCTGACAAAGTGCAGTGAGAGTGCGCGAACTAAAATTAATTGGCAAATTGTAACACTTCGATCCGATGGTAGGGGAGAACAATTTCTATTTTCAAGTTTAAAATGGGAAGCTAATTAGTGTACTAGGTGCTTACGCTAGCCTTTAAATAAAAAAAGACTTACCGAAATTACAAAATTACCCATTTTTTTATTTTCATGATTAACAGATTTAAAAACTTTGTCAACCCTGGATGAATAGAAATTTATGAACATATAAAGAAAATTTGAAGAAAATTCTATTAAAACCTACTTCGCTTCCATATTTCTCTAGTAAAATTATTTTAATTAACTTTACGTGCTTTATATTCAATCTTTTTTCTAAAAAAAAATCATTGATTTTAATATTAATACGCCCCTTAATAATTTCATCAGTTTTATAGAGATTTGCAAGCAAAACCATTTTTTTTTTGAAAATAAGCAATAGTAACGAAACATCAAATATTTGATGTGTAACGGCCTTATAGTGTAAGGGAAATCTAATTAGGGAGAATGCTACTGCAGACTTGTGTGCAGACAGCCTTCTTAAGTCTTTTTATGCTGTAGCCTAGGGACTAGGACCCCTAGCGATACCCTCCGGTGACCCTATTATTTGTTATTTCGATTACAAATAGCTAAAACGTTTATTGATTTAAAATATAATTTGAAAAAATGGTTATAAAATAAATATTTTATTTAACATTTTGCATTTATTAAAATAAATATAAATTTTGCTCTTCAATAAATTTATAATTTAATTTTCAATTCAACTATTGATGTACAATTAGCGTTTATGTTTAGGTTTTGGGTGCCATTTATTTGATTAAAAATTTTGTTCTATGCTTGTACATTTTGATTCTTTCCATTTAAAAATAATTATTATATAGAAGGAAGGAAATACTAGAAAAATTTTAAAAGTGAAATACTATTCTGCATAATTACCTTCTTTCAAAAACAAAAGCAGGGGAAAGGGTCGTGAAAAAATCCAGACTGAGGGACCAAAAATGAAACATTAACACTATCTTCAATAAGAAGCTAATGGTCACCCATGTAGCAGTCTTTAGGACCGCAATAAGGAAATTTTGCGCCCGGGCCCAAAAGATTCAATTGCCCCTCTTAAATAAACACACACATAAAAATTTAAAATGTGACTTTAACTGAGCGTATGTTGATAATTAATTCTTCACTTTTGACAATAGATATTTTGTGAGAAATTCGTATTTAAAAAAAAATTGTTGTTAATAATTTTACTACGTTAAGGTTTCTTATCTGAACCGTAGTGTCAAACTTAAAAACTAAAAATTCCTAAATTTCAGTCAATTTCAAAGTTACAAATTATACCACATGACCCAAAACTCGTTATTATTTGTCAAGGAATGTATGACGTCACAACGTTTTTCGTTCGAATAACATTTTTTAATTGTCCGACACGGTTAAACTTATAAACATGAACCTCTTTGCTTAAAATCTCTCATACAGCGTCGCGACGTCTTCAAAGTTGAAAAAGAAACGACAAAATCTTGAAAAACTGGTACTTCTTTACGCCTTTTGAGTCAGGCATAGTAAAAGCGCAAAGCAGAAGAAATATAATCGCCTTTGAAATTTGTTCCTGAAGAAGAATACTTAAAATTACGTAGACATCAAGAAGAACAAATGCGTTCGTCTTATCCGAAATTGACAAAACCACAACGGTTATTTCAAATTATCCACTCGCGGCTTCTGAGATATTTTTGTCAGCTTCAAAAGTGCAAGAGAGACCATAGAACATGGCAGCTTCGAAGGTATCTGGTTTAGAGGAATATCAACACAACGATGGACGATCAAGTCCAAGAAGTCATAAACTCTACAGTGCACAACACATAAACAAGATACAGGGATAAATAGCGCGACGTCCTTAAAAGAGCCACAACAAAGCCATGATCACGACTTTTCTATTAAAAGACGAAGAAAATGTAACATTTTAAGACATTATCATGTAATTTATTTTCTCATGATGTCCGGAATGATCAATAACTTTTTGCATATCTTTGGTGTTGTAGGTTGGGTGCAAGTTCTTTGGGTAACCAGTATGTTACATATTTTATCCAAATTTTTCATTAAAAACCTAGTGTTACAAATTCCAGTCCTTGCTGTTTTTATAGGGATAATATTGGTCATATTTATCGGGTGAAATAAAAAATATAAACTGTTTTTCTCTTTTCGATATAGCGTCCAGAAAGTGAACGGAATTTTGTTCATCCTCTTCCTCGACACCAAACTGTATTTACTGGCTGAAATTCCTATTTTACAAAGTATAGGATAGTAAACCCACAAACAAATCATCAACGTATATTTTTTTAAAGGCACTGGTAAAATTTAGTTTTCCGGTTACTACAACTAACAGGTAATTTATTATGTTTTTTTTTTGTTTTTGTGAATTTTTTAAAATATACACCCTGTATACTCTTAAGTGTACTTTTCTGTCTATCAAATTGGTGCCGGGCTAATATGTCTTCTATCAAATCTTCAATTGAGCAAATTCTTTTGAACAAAAATTTGTCGAGCAATTGCCCAACCAAGCAAAACACTTTTCTAACAAACACTCTGTCGAGCAAAAGTGTTTTAAATATTTGTTTTTGAGTAAATTTGTCAAAAGCTTGTCGAGAAATTTTTTGGTTTCCAATTTTTTGCAGTATTAAAAATGCAACAAATCAAATAAAGGCGTAGCCATGAAAATCATAACTGAAGTAAAAAAAAAAATTTTGACGGTTGATTTGTTATATTTTAAAGTAAAATTCAGGCAGATTTTAAAATGCATCCAATCTTTGCACTAGGGCTTATATTAGGCAGAACTTTATGCCTTAGTGCAGAGATTCATTATCTGATTGAAGAAATCAGATCAAGGAATAAATAAGGGTTATTTAAAATAATATTTTGGGTCATTATTTTTCAAAAATAAGCTTTAAAAATTGTTTGTTAAAATGTTATTCATTATTGAAAATAATTAATTAAATGTAAATATTTAATAAATGTATCTAATTAATTCTTAATAAAATAATTATAATTGTTAAAATATATTTTAATTATATATAATTAGAGGTAAGTACGGCTGGAAGTATTGATTCAATCAAATGATAAATATATCTGAGAAATTTCCAAATTACACCACAGGTTTATCTAATTGTCAATTTATTAATCACCATTTATTAATTACAGTGATGGGAACATGAGCAAACGGCAAAATATTCATGAAATTTCGATAATATCAAACAATTGTGTTCATATTTCCTATTAATAGTGTACGGCATAGTAATATTAATATATTTAAGTAGTAGTGTATGTGCACTACATTCAACACACGTTTAATAACAATTTAATCACGCACAAAAAATCCAATTTTTACATGAAAAAACTTAATTTACCACCAACATTTGAAATTCAATGAACACGAAGTTTAAAATGATGACTGAAATGTTATAGGGGTTGCTATTTAAATGAAAGAGTAATTTAATAGAAACCTTAACAGTTTTCTACAAATGCACTTAGAGAGTGCAGATGTATTGAACAAAAATAAAACATTTTAAAATTATTTTGTTTACAAGTTGGTTTTATGATGCGTAATAAAATATGTAAAGTTAAACAAAAGTTATTTTATAGTAAAAATAGCAATTTGATTTAAAATGGATTACGAAGCAATTTCGGTGCAATGAAGATGTGCAGGTGATTGTATACGAAGCAGATTTGTTGTGAAATTAATTTTAATATAATCAGGTTATTGGTGAGCGTTTAACATCCTCTGCAATCGTATTAAAATAATGAGTGAGAGGCTATGACGTCGGCGTCGCGACGCAAGCGCCGGTTTCAATACGGCTGCGCGTCGCGGTTTGGATTCAAGCCCGGCCAGTCTTCAAGTACTCATCGTAACACATCGTCAGCGTGTTACGTTTTCGTTCCGCGCTTAGGCAATGTGACGTTGACGCGGCATCATTATCCTTTACGAGAAAAATATTGTAATCAGACAAAGTGTCACTCGGATATCATTCGCTTGACTCACTTTAAGTGGATTTAAATTTACTTGACTATTAAAAAATATATTAATTTTTTTAGGACAAAATTTGTGGAAGGTAATTTTTGTTCAAAATTTTGCACAATTTTGGATTTGCAAGGATTAGTTGTTGTGTTGTTGTTTTTTCTTTTTACCAATTTGTTTGTTTTGGTTCAATAATTTTTTTATGTTAAGTGTAATATTGGGAGGAAGAAAGAATTAAATGGTTTATTATAGGTGTTCTGTTATGTGGTGGTTGTGGAAGTGGGATGCAGCGAGAACGGCGGTCAGCGGTTTCTAAAGGATTCCGCGCGCTATTTGAGCGAATTGAAGGAACGAGCGTGTCTTCTTTAAATGTGATTGTGCTTTAATGAAATTCTAGATCTAAATGTTGTAAAATTGTGGTTTTGTGTGGTGGTATCTTAATGTGTAAAATCGCCCTCCTCGCTACACCTCTTTTACACCCCTTTTTTAAATTAGGGCTTAGATGAATGTTTGGTAGAATGTACCCGAGTGGCTTGTAAATAAAACCATCCCTTATGCTGAGAGAGAGATATAAGGGGATGTATCGAACTATCTTTGGATTTGTTGCAGGATCAGAAGTCCGTGCACGCCAGTGATCAGAGGATTCTAAGTTAAGGACTGCGAACATTTCATCGAAGGGTGCTTAATTGAAAGTGAACTTTAATTCAAGTTTTACGCAGTTTTCTTATAGCAAATAACATTAGCTGAAGCTGTAAAGGTGTGAACATTTCCTTTTATGATTGTGAACTTAATTTAGTTTTGTTGTGTAATTTAATAAGCGATATAGATCGCTGCTAGTTACCAGCTAGCTACCTGAACCTGAACCTGCCCTCCCATCATCATATTCACTGTTCCGGATAATATATTAAATATGACACCGTTCTACTCTCAAGACTGTAATCATTAAATTATCTATGCTTCTCAATGTATCTGGATATATAAGTTTAATGCCCTAGATACAGAAGTATATAGATTTAGTTCTCGTGGTTTTTTTGACACTCCGATGTGATTCGTTCGGTTTAATAAACAGTGGAATGAAAAATAAATAAAATTACGTGGATAATATATTGCGCGGAATATGTCAAAATGCATGAGTCAAGATCATTATATCCGAGTGTAGTGCAGTGAGTTAAGTGTTTCTTCGTTACCATACATCAGCCATGAAGACACTTACACCTACATCAAGGACCTCTCCAGGTTTCATCGTCTTGACATCCTGGATCCTAATTTTTCTGGAGCTTTGCACAGGTGCGTGAAAAAAAAACCACAATAACACATCGATTTCAAGCACTATTTGCCCTTTTTTGTACGTTTTCATGTAAATAACTTTAATGGAACACGCACCTCCAAATTAATAACAGAGCGCGCTCGCGCGCGCTCATTTATGCACGTGCAATATAATTAAAGTGGGACCTACATACTACTAACTGAATATATTTTATCCATTGAAGTTTTGTTACAAATCCATTGACGTTTTTACATGTATAAATTGGGGTTATTAATATAAAATACATGTAACGCCATATAACGCAATAACGAGACCGTTTAGAACGTTGCGCGTTCATTGTATTGCTCCTAGGTTTGGGTTAATTTGTTGCAATTTGAAATTTCATGTATACAGTCGTATATATTGATTGAATAATGAATAAGTAAACTAAAATTGGATTAAAATCAACGGTCGTCCCATTCATTGTCCACATTTATTGTTTATCAATAAGAGGAATATTGATATTTGTCGTTGGTAGATGAGAGATTGTAGTACATCTGGTAAACATGTTACAGGGGCACTGATAAATTGTTTGGTCGAGTAAAGACCTTTTAGACGCAATTTAAGTGTCGGCAATAAATGACTGTCAAATCGATTTTTATCGGAAAGTAGGTGCCATTTGTATAGGCGCTTCTCAACAAGGAAATAGAGAAAAACAGCGTTGACATCAATTATTATTCTGACAAATCCACTGTACGTTCTTATTAGCAGCTGATCAGAAATCTCATACATAACTTGCAGAGTAAAAATTTAATTTGATCTTCCTTTTCCATTTCGTACTTAATTGAACACAAATATCATTATATTACCATACGAAATGAACGATATTACATTTTTCTCTACACTTTAATTAGAATTTAGATTTTTGATTTATTAATCTACGGTTAATTATTTCACAATAGTTAGTCACCCTTCTGTGTCTAATTTGTACAAAATTGTTCTAAAAAGGTGCACATAGTTCGATTTTTTTTTTTGGATTATTTTCAAAACACTTAACGGTAAATTTTAAGAAAAATTGTTAATTGAAAAATCTTTAACAACGTTTTGTTGCTAAATTAACTGTCCAGTCCACAATATCCCGTAAAGTTATCGTAAAAAATAATCTTTATAAAAGATTCTGAGGATATTATTGATCAAAAAATCTTTAACAAACGTTTTGTTGCTAAAATAATAGTCCACAAAAGTTTTCGTAAAAATTATATGTAAAATCTAAACCCTAGATTAAAAAATATCTACGTTTTAAGTTTTTACGTTAAAATTAATATGTTTTGTCTTCACCCATTTTTCCGTACCTTATTGAACTCTTATACCTTTCTTTTACCCTAGAAAATAACATTTTCCTAAAATTTTACTTAGGATTTAGCTATTTGATTTTATAACTTAAGCAGTTTTAAGATTGATTTTTTTCTTGCGGCGCCACTCATTACTGGGAAAAGACCTACAGTTTAAAGTGGGTTCCGAAACACTAAATTGGGGAATTTATCGTGTACCCTCCATGGTTGTCCGTTGCCTTTCTATGGGGAAGTAGTCGAAAAATTTCGATGTTGGTTTTTCAGGATTTTCAAATCAAATCTAAACCTTGGTGGCAATGCACGGCCCAATTAAGTTACCACGTCAAGAGTTGTTGCTGTAAATTTAAAATGTTAAACGCTTTTATAACAACTTACACATTTTTTATTTTATCATGATTAATATAAGCTGATTTAAAATTAAATTCACTTTATAATGAATATTCAGGTAATTCTTGGTTTCTAATATCTAGACGACTTGCAGGAAAACACTGCTGTACGTAAAAAAAATTACCATAAATTTTTAAGGCAATTATCACAACTTGAACAATTTTTTATCGTCATTAAAATTGATTGTCAATTTAACCTACAATATAATGCATAATTAGATTAAGCTTGATCTGTCCCATCTAGAAGATATTTTAGTAAAACACTGAAACTGTGTTAAAGTTGTTGCTGTAAATTTAAAATATTAAACGCTATTTTTACCAAGTTGCAGATCATTTTTTTTTATTTTGATCAGTCGATTAGAAATTAAATTTACTTTATGAATCAGATATTTTTTGGTATTTTTAATCCAAAGGACTTATAGGTAAAAAAAGTAACATAATCTTAATTGTTGCTGAAAATTTGCAACGCTCCAAGAACTACAGAAAAATCAGCAGTTTCTTAACTACGATTACCTTAATATGTAATGTACAATTTTTTGAAATAAAATATTTCAAAATTACAGCAACAACTGTTGACATTGCTGCTGCATCTCTTTACTTGTAAATATTCAGAATGAGACGAACCAAAATATTCCTGTATATGCATTATAATGTAAAATAATTATCCAATCGAATGATTTCAAATACGTTAAAAATATATTGTACGAATTTTTAAAAATATCGTCGAATATTAAAAATCTACAGCAACGACTTTTGATTTGGCAACATATTTTACGTCTCAAGTGTTTTAGGTGAAGCAGACGAAGTTTCACCAGAATTTGCATCATAAAGTTATTCTTTTAGAGATAATAATTATATTATTACACATTTGTGTTATTTTTTAATAAAATTAATTTTGCATTAAAAGTATAATATGCGAAAATCCAAATTTTATTTTTTTAGTTTGGCTTTTCAACAGTTGCTAGAAAGTTTTCTTACTTTCGGGTTTAAGTCGCGTATTTTTATTGGTTGTTGCCAACGTTTCGCTCGCCGTTGCAGGGAGCA